>JAUOBX010310158.1:0-11120 GCA_032360705.1 Eupentacta quinquesemita
GCGGGGCTTTGTCAATGTTCCCGGGGATCGATGTTCCCGGGGTTCAATGTTCCCGAGGTTCGATGTTCCCGAGGTTCAATGTTCCCGGGGTTCGATGTACCCGGTTTCCGTGTAAGTGTTATTGGACTACGAATTTACAAGGTTCGATGTTAGAAGAGCCACAGGGGTTTATCTAGCCCCTCCGTGCGAACAGTCTATTGCATCCCAGCTGTATATAGGAGAGTCAGATGGTAGGCTATACCGTTTATCTTCGTATCAAACTCGCGACCAGATCGGAATGAAATTATCAGTTGTGATATCTTCTCTCCTGTTTTTGTCAATGATGGTCCTCTACATACTGCCTTTTAGAAACTTACAGCCTGATAAAAATGCAAATGGACGGGTGGCTGTAATCTCTTCTATAATAGGTCCATGGGTGTAATACGTGATGGTGACGTCACAGTTATAACAATGCGCGTGTGATGGAATAGAGCGCGACAATATTGATGTGTACATTGTATCATTGTATCCTGGGTACGTTGCTGGAATTCGTGTGCCCGTAGTATTGCTCGGAGAGCATTTCTCCTTGCAATGGCGTTTGCAACAACCCGGATCCGGGATATATAGGGGGACACTATATGCTGGTGGCGGTACAAAGACGCCTTGATAAAATCACTCAGTTCCTGCAACATTCACCGCTGCCAGTTGTCCAACCAATTAGGCTGCCGACCGCTAGGCATGGAGGCATACGATTCACCAGACTGTCTCTCCGTCAAACTTGAGAACGCTCGCAAAACCGGCCTCCAGGACAAAGTGAGAAAGAGGGAAACATCAAACACGCCAGACAACTGGTACACCTAGACGGGATCCCGTCTTCAGTCCGACATGTCTTCAGTCCAACACGTCTTCAGTCCGAAAACAAAAAAACACGTCTTCAGTCCGACAAGTTTTCAGTCCGTAACGTCTTCAGCCCGAAAATAAAATACACGTCTTCAGTCCGAGAGGTTTTCAGTCCGACACGTCTCCAGTCCGAAAATGAAAAACACGTGTTCAGTCGGATCGGATTAGCTCAGTTGGTAGAGCACCGGACTCGTGATCCAAGGATCGTGGGTTCGATTCACGCCGGTGCGTCCTTGGGCAAGATGCTTCATCCCATTATCACGTCTAACCCAAGGCGTTGTTGGGAACCTGTGAGGGAATTGGGTACAACTAGGCGCTGTATTAGCTGCTGCCACCTCTACTTTCCGGGATTGTCGGAGTGCGTACCCTTTCCTATGATCGGGGTTATATATGTAAAGCGCTCTAGACTAGTCAGTGACTTAATAGAGCGCTAGATAAAGTGCGAGATATTATTATTATTATTATAATTATGAGATCAAACCCGACGACTCGATAATACTCAACAACGAGAACCCTGTTGAAGATGAGGACAACCTTCCCGTCTTGAAAAGTGAGTTAGAATCGGCAGTACGAAGCCTAAAATCGGGCAAGTCTCTTGGAGTTGACAACGTGCCAGCAGAACTCTTGAAGTACGATGGCGTTGAGACAACTGAGGCACTTACAACTCTCTGCAAGAATATTTGGGTCAGGAAGAAGTGGCCTAAAGTCTAAAGAGTGGATTCAGTCGCTGGTAATCCTCTACAGAAGAAGGGCAATCCTAGGCTCTGCCAAAATTACAGGACTATCAGCCTAATAGGCCACACCAGTTAAATCATGCTCCGTGTCATCTTCAACTGTTTAAAATCCAAAGCTGAGAAAGCCGAGGAGCTACTCACAGAAGAACAGGCTGGATACAGGGCTGGTCGGAGCACAGTTGAGCAAATCTTCAACTGCAGAGTCCTAATCGAGAAGCATCTCTTTCATCAGCGAGACCTTTTCTACAATTAATCGACTGCAAGAAGGCCTTCGATGGAGTTCGGCACGGTGGCCTGTGGCAGGTCCTTGTCCAAACCATTCAAGCACTCTACGAACACTCCAGCTGTGCAGTGCTGTTGAAAAATCAACTTGGGGAATTCTTCCAGACAACAGTTGGCGTTAGACAGGGCTGCCCACTCTCACCAGTTTCCTCCAATCCTATTATTTATGCTAGGCCTATGATAATCAAGGCTCATTTCCATGATATGATTTTTTCGCCTGACTTCCTGTGCCGCACATACGCGCTCGGTTTTTCATTGGCCATATCGTAGTGCGCGCATACATCTTCTCTAAGGCGCCCAATCAAACACGAGCGCATACGAACATCGCATAAAGTCGGGTGGATTAATCGCATCGAGTAAATGAGCCTTATGACTACTCGATCATCATTTTACATACCTAATGACATCCAGTGACACCAAACTTATCCTCGAAATTATGGAAACCAAAGGCAGACAACATCCGCTAAGTCCCAATTAAATTATAGAAACCGAAAACAGAAATTCGCATTAATTAGGCTAATTATTTAGATTAGATGACCTTTAGTGTCCTTGATTCTACTGTTGAACTAATCGGAACTAAAAGTAGACGAAATATACAAAGGTTTGGGAACTTCATCATTATTCCAAAAATCATAAATTATGCAGATTAGATCACCTTCAGCGGCCTAAACTCCACTGATGATTTCATCGAGGCTGCCAATAGACCCCACTCACCAAGTTCCGTTTGAATCCGACAATGTTGAAAAATTGCATGAATTATGCTAATTAGTATTTTTGATCAGGCTAAATAGTAAGATTAAATGACCTTTAGCGACCTTGATTGTACTGCTAAATTCTTCGGGAATAAAAGAAGACCAGATATACCAAGTTACGTGAAATTCCATTGCTATTTCGGAAATCGCTTAAATTATGCTAATTAGAATACATTAAATGACCTTCAGTGACCTCAACCCAACTGGTATATTCATCTGGATTGCCAATAGACCCCACTCACCAAGTTTCGTTCGAATCAGACGATGTTGAAACAAGGCGATCGCCGAAAAGTGTCTCGCCTGGTTCAGCTATCAGTGTTTTTTTCTATGAGTCGTCACTCAGGAATCTCGAAAGAAATATTTATTTATATTCTCAAAATTGCATAAATATGTCAATCAGAAATTTGACCATGACATTATAGGAACTGAAGGCAGACAACATCTACTTAGTATCATGTAAATCAGAGAAACTTCGGAAATTGACATTAATTAGGCAGATTAAATGACCTTCAGTGACCTCAATTCTACTGATAAATTCATTGGGACTAAACGTAGACAAGATATACTAAGTTTCGTGGAATTCCATTGTTATTTCAAAAATTGCATGAATTATGCTAATTAGATGACATTAAATGACCTTAAGTTACCTCAACACTACTAGTAAATTCATTAGGGCTGCCAATAGACCCCACCCACCAAGTTTCGTTCGAATCCGACCATGTTCGGAAAATTGCATTAAATTATGCTAATTAGCCTAATAAACAGGGCTAATTAGTTGGAGTGAATGACCTTCAGTGACCTCAATTCTACTGCTAAATTAATTGGGACCAAAAGTAGACCAGGTATACCAAGTTTTGTGGAATTCCATTGTTAATTCGAAAATAGCATGAATTATGCTGATAAGATGACATTAAATGACCTTCAGTGACCTTGACTCTACTAGTAAATTCCTCAGGGCTGCCAATAGACCCCACCCACCAAGTTTCGTTCGAATCCGACAATGTTGTAAAAATCGCATGATTTATGCTAAATAATCAGCAGATATTAGGCCCAAAATTTAATCAGTTCATGTACACTTGATATTTGTCATATATCCTGAACTGCATCATCAAAGCATGTACCTATCAAAAGATATCCTGCACACAAGCCAATTTTCATTGAATATGCTAATTTCTGCAAATTAGTTCGAGCGATTGGAAGTGAGGAAAAGTGGTGTGCAACAACAACTCCCAACCATACACCCCATACAGACAGACACACACAACATACTAGTGATCGCTAAGTCTCTCCTTGAACAAAGTTCAGGCAAGACGAAAATCATTACTTCGGCCGATTTTGGTTTGTTAACGTGATAACTCGATCCCACTTGGATAAATGAAGGTCATACTCAGCTTGTGTGTTCCCGATGACAATGATGAGAACATGATTCCTGTAATGTTCTGGTCGAAATCTGAAAATCTTGTTGTGATATATGGGCTCCCCATGAAAAAGTACATGTTCCCTATTGTTGGAGCCATCAGAGGTCACTGAGCCTTTTGGCTTCCTAGTTGAACTCTGACCTCAGTTGGCCCAGAATCCATAGGAATTCTACTCACAGGTGTCCTCTCCTTATAATATAGGTATGACAATACTATAGAAGACACAAACGATTCATAGGCTGGCAATAAATTTATTCTAATTATAGCAGAATAATTGAATAATTTTCAGTGCAGTATTTGTTTAAAAATAACAATGCTACATTGAGAATGCAACTTACTACCATAACAATGTCATTCATTGCCTCCACAAGGCTGGCTGGTGCTATAGGCACAAGTATGCATATCAGGCTGTTCTCACTGAGAGGGCAGATCGCAGAGAAGTTACATGAGGAGCGCAGAAAGAACTAATTCTGTGTATCCTACATTCATTGATCCTGCGGATCGAGAGATGAGAAGGAGGAAACACATCCTCTCTGTAAAATTCTCCCTATGTTCCGCACCCAGCATGGTACAACTTCCAGAAAGATTTTGATCTATTGATTGTATAAGGGTATGCGAATGGTTTCAGCATTCAGTCTCGAGGGTTCTGCGATCTGCCCGCTGAGTGAACACAGCCTAGGAGTGGAAATAGTACATAAAGATAATGAATAAATGACATCAAAGTGGAATGTAGTGTTCACACTTAGCATAAGACTGTGGTCAGTTTACTTTCAAGGTCTACTATGTCATTGACTGATTGAATCAATGTTCAGTCTAGTTATGCCTGGAGCCATGCTTAAGGTCGGATTCCATATTTGCGGATGCGGGATGCGGTATAAATCTCAAAATTGTTGTTCCTTGAAGAAGGATAGTTCTTGGAACGGGAAAAGGCTGTAGGATGATGCGCAAACACAAAAAATATGTAACAGCTCATGAATACGGACGTTAGAGTGCTTCAAAAGGAAGATATTCCATATAATTCCTCTGCGGTATGCGGCATTAATGCCGCATTGATACGCGTGTTGATTTTGCTCACACGACGCTTGTTCCATCTTATGCCAACGAAATTTCGCCACGTTGAGATCTATTCTCATTTCTGTTACCATAATACAGCTTATTCGGGCACTTTACACGCTTGCGTTCGCGTACAAGCGACATTTATGTGTTTTGCAACATCCCGCATCCGCACATATGGAATCTCACCTTTACATGGTTCAGTTTATCTGATCAGACACAAATTTTCATTAGGTTTACGGTCCAGGTGAAAGCCATCCTCAGATTAGCTTCGCCCCTTGCTGATTTTATTAGCATGTCTGACAGCTCAACGACCATTAACTGATCAACAATGGTCATAACCAAGATCGAAGCCATAAATACAATTTAAGTAGGAACAGACAGGAGCTGACTCCATGGCAATGCCAAAGTGTACGCAGCGCAGTCTATTGCGACAAAAACACAGGTGGATTCAACCGTCGGAGATGGAACTTTATTTATTGCTTTTGGGACTAGGTCAATTTATTAAGGCTGCCCTTTCTGCTGGGCCATAGTTTAATCATGTGACACCCGGAAAAAGGGAGAATGTTCCGGGTGTTAGACTAAATTCATCGCAGTCGTACAATCAAATATCACATGGTTAGTTCACTCTGCAGAGGCATCAGCCAACCACGGGTGGTTTGACTGTTCCGTTCCGATTAATTTGACCGTGTAAACAGGGCTCAGGGTAGATCATAGAGCGTATCAATAAAATCATCAATCGATAGGGTGTGGCAGGGTAGAAATGACGAAACGCCTTTACTAGGGTTTCCCCAATATGGTTCGAGTTCATAGGCACCAGTTGGGGGAAATGCCTCCCTCGTCTGGGTTTGGGGTAATAAATGTCAAAGCCAAAATAAGAATTTGCTACATTTGGTCTACATAAGTTAATTGAAGCAATTGCTCGTCCAAATCAGAGATCAACTCTGTCAGCTCTCACATTGAATATACAATGTATATAGTGACATTCACTGTGAACGCCCCTCCCAGACTTTTTGGTGACAGAATGTTGTCTAAATTTGAAGCAATTCTGGAATGCATATAAGTTTTGTGTGAGTACAAAAAGATTAAAAACTCCATTTGGTGATGAGAAAGACGTTATTGAGGACCTGTGAAAAACCTGAGACCGGGATCGCAGGAGCGTGTATATGGTTTCAATGAGCAAGGGGAATGTTGTGAAGCACATCAAGCAGCTGTCAGTGGGAAATGTGTGCTATATATAAAGACTGCATATCCTTACATTCACATGACTGCTTGTATCTAATTCAGCATCGCAGATACTGTATGCCCACCGGTTTCAACGCATCATGAATTCACACAGGTGAATAATTCCCTCCGTTACCCAGTATACGAACAATGACAATACAACCCTCCCACACTTAATCACCTCCATGGTACATATATTGGTTTGGACTGGTGATTACTGGACATGATTATTTTAGTTGATATCAAAATAGTATACAAAAATACTGTTGTTTTAAGTAGCATTGATTGCATCTCAAAAATTGCAAGATATGTTGATTGCATTTAGGAAATTGCAAATCACTGAGCATTGACACGTGGAGTGGATCGTCCTCAATGAAGTACCCTGGTCAATAATACATCATGGACTCCCACCGAAAAACTCTGCATTACGAGCTTGACCCCTCAGCCATCTAGGCCACTGTGTGCCAATCCATACATGCTGTTTTCTTTCCCATAAGGACCTATCTCAAAGTTCCCGGCCCATATATAGGTGTTGAATTTCTGGTCACCTATCTGAAGGGTCTTTTTAATAAAATACCTTCACTGGGCCATTTCAGCCTGCTGCAGATATATATGGGGGTATGTCAGTGGATAACAGTACCTACTGTTCCTAAATACTCTTCATTTTATTGAGATGTGTCCAAGCAACTGTACAAGCACAAGCAGTCACAACTGAATATGTCAAGGAATCGCAATGCAGAGTTGTGTTGATTCAAGGCCAATTCCCTAAATACCCATTCCTGGTCATTCCTCTATATACTATACAGCCACTGTTGACGCCTATATCTCTAACTCCACACCTCCATCCTGTCAAAGCCAGCTCAAAAAGTGACAATGGAATAGTTATGGAAGTTCCCAATAAGGGGGTTTCGAGCCATCCCTTCAGAACAGTTACCAGAATCGTAATCGCAATGATTAGATATGCAACATGTAACTATGGCCAGGGGGAGATCCAGTAATGGCATTAAGGGGGAGGGTGCCTATAAGGCTGAAGGCCCAGACACAAGGGCAAGCTAGGCCTGAGGCCCCCAGTGGGCGTTCAATCCCTCAAAGTGATCCAATTTTGTTTGGAGTTAACCAAATACTCGGAGATAATACATGCACCACTGATACTTTTTCTAATTCTGGCGGCACTGGCGGCACTGAATCTGCTCTTGCTGCCCCAAGTGTACGAGATCAGTTCCTTCATCTGTACGGACAATGGGTACCTTCATCAATGGACAGAAGAGACTATATACAAGAGAACATTGAGGCAATACCATCTCGCCACAGCTGACAAACAAGCAGCCAAGTCTTATCAGCTGTTGTCTGCATATTCGGAACTGAATTTTCCTTTGTGAAGTCAAAACATTGCCACTATTGGTTGAATGTGCCAATTTGGTCGCTGTGATCTCATGCAATCGCCACTCATTCTCGTGCCAATCTATCCCTAGTGATGTAATGAGATTGCGCCCGAAGCTCGTATACTAGCTGGTAGGTGTGAGATGGTATTGCCCCTCAATTCCACTCTGTGACTGAGTACATAAAAAAAAGAGAATAATTGACGAAAAAGATGGAAAATGGGAATCTTCGGCATATATACAGCAGCTACCCTAGGGTGAAGTTAATTGAGAAAAATATAGTATTTACACATATTAAGTACTCTGAATTCAAAACTAGCCATCCACTAGGCGCAGCGCAGTTCGGAGCGCAGTTGGCAGGAGGTAAAAACAACGGATTACTCGATCAAGTTGCCATCCACACCTGTGCAGCTCAGAGCTGCAGATGGAATCGAGCAGTGAGCAATTTCTGCTGACTGCACAGTACATGCTAACTGTTCAATGGAGCGCTGTTAGGGCAATATTTTTCAATACCAGGGAGGGGTTGGAATGAGGGGTAAAAGACCGTGAAAAAGAGGCCCTGATACGGCTCTGTGTATTTGAGGACACATTTGGCATAACGCAGCGACTGCACAGTGAACTGGATATACCCATAATTTAAAGAAATTATTTATGGCGGGAAACCGGATATTGCTGTTTTTCAGTTGTCTGCAAATGGTCTAAGCAGGGGCTGCGCGAGGAGTGGATGGCAAGATCTGTGGACTCCCTGCGGATGCTCTGGGCATGTGCTGCGGATGGTGGATGGCTAAGTCCAAGGTCACGATAACAATAACATTCTTGAATGGCCGGTGCTATATCATCATCACAGTGGTGTCTACAAAGCATGACTCTTGACCCTCCCACGGTCCCTGCATGTGAAGAGGGTACTCTGTGGGGTGACTTGTGAGAGAAGTGTGTGCTGCCTGATGTGGCTGCAAACATTGGAAAGTCCCCCTGGAGACACAATGACATGGTACCACTTCTGTGCATCAGGAGAATAGGAGCGAGATGCCCATGTACTATATTATGCAGGATTGACAAGTCAGGGGGAGTATCTGGAACATTCTGAGACTGCTCTTAGCTTTGAAGCATTACATAAGAATCAGATATGATTATAATAGGTGCTAACGCTATACATTTGATATTTAGGTCCAACAAAAATGGAGAAAAAAAACTTTCTGATATTGGATGTGTAGAACATTGAGGGAATGTTTAAACTTCATGTCACCGTCTATTTGGAGGATTCAGCCAGTGAATGTTATCGCTACTGTGTGACTAGACAACAGTGGATCTCTTACTTTCATTTTCATACTGCTGGGGTTGCCCATTGATTGTGACCTAATTGTGACAAAAAAAATCAAAATGAGTGGTGGCCAACACAGACTTTCGTGCAATCTGCCAGATGTTTGAAGGGCAATGTCGCAGGTTCATGGTCCAATGTAAAGAGTGAGAGGTAAGAGGATATTTGTGACACGGTTACACCATGTGTGCCCAGCGGTACAAATTGATGCCAGTTTAGCAAATACAAATTTTTGACCGACCAACAAACGTGATACAACAGGTACTTTCAGAGGAAACAATTTGAGGTCTGACATAACACTGGAAATCTTCAACTAACTGATCAATGGATGATAGTATTCACAGTCATTTCCCATCTTCAAGCCCTTTTGTGTGATCATTTATTTTGTGGGGGGGGGAGGGGGGGGGGGAAGAGGGTTGAAAGCGGTCGTAAGGGTTAATTCCTACCACTCTTTTGCATTTCTTTTGGGCGAGATGGGTTGCTCATACATCCAGTTGCTAAAAATTAAGACAATCAAGCTGAATCGTTCTTTTTTCTTCAGATTGTGAGGAAATAATGGGTCTCCCCATTTTACATTGTTAAAAAAACACCGCAGTGAAAGCCAGCATGAATTGTCATGTGTGAGAGAACCAGATTGAGGGCCCAAAGGGCCCTCCTGCTGGGGTGGGTAGATGTCTCTGTCTGAGAAAAACAGAGGCAGGTGAGCAACCTTTTTGGGCCTATCCGAATAACAGGGGAAGGAAGGAAGGTGGGTGGAACTGGTACACCCATCCGAGGGAAGAAGTCCTGAGGAGCAGCCGATGGCCGTGCTGTTTAGCTTTCGCATATGAACTCACAAGCACTCTGACCACTGACTTGCCCCGAACATACCTAGCTTTCCCCAAAAAAAACTTAGGGAGGTGGAAAACCACCCCCTAACACCCCTACTCGTAATGGAACGGGAAGAAACAGGGAGGAGGGGGGGGAGGGTGGGGGAGTTGGGGGGAAAAAGAGCGGGAAAAGAGCATGTGGACAAATAGCAAATTTTTGGGAACCTAATGTTTCATAGGTAGGTACATCGGGATGACATTTGTACTTGCCCTGCATCATGTGACCCTAGACTGAGTGACATTGTGAAATAGGAAAAGCAGAATTACATACAGCATAAACTAATACTAAAAAAAGGAGGACAACTCTCATTAGTCGCCTTTTACGACAGGTTGGGATGGACCTCGGGACTATTCTTCAACCCGTACCCGCAGGGAATGCCTCCTCTCAAGCTCATGCGGCCTCATTCGGCATCTCTGGATCTGTAAAAAAAACATGAAACTGAAAGACATCGTGGAAATACATAACCCAAGTAGTTTTAGAACATAAGAAAAACTACCATGCGATGCGTGGAGCTGCTGCCCTTAGCTTTGTACTCAAGTGCATCAGTTCTCTTATGCTCTGTCCAAATAATTTGAAACTCAGAACACATGTCGGCCTAGTAATAGTTCTCGAATGGGTTCGAAATGGGCATTGCTGCATTACAACTGCCCTTTGTTTGGCAGGCTCCATGCAGAATCATTCAATTTGTTCGATTCACACAGAACTTGATGGGTGCAGACTATAGTTGGACCCCCAAAAGCATTGTAGCCACTTCAAGATCACATAGGTCAAATTTGCAAAATTCATGGGATTTTCCTAGCTTAGTGAGATTTGAACAAAACTGGTTGATGTGGAATATAGCTGGTCCTGAACTTCATGAACATCATTTCAAGGTCACCAGAGGATAAATTGACATGGAATATTCAATTTTGTCTAATCACCAGAGGTCAATCTCCCTAATTTAAGTTGGGAGATACACCTGGGCGATATGTCTAGTTTGAGGATGTTTTGTAGTATTCCTTCTCCACAATGTTGGAAATTCATGGGACGACAGAACATTTCTCACCTGAAAACTCATATATTTGTAGCTCCCCTAGGAATTTGACTGGAGCATGCCACATCATAGGGAAGTGTAATATCTATCTTTATCTACCTTTACTGGGGAGGGGGGAACTTAATTTTTGCTTGTTCGTCATGGAAGGAATATCCTTAAAAACAAGCACATCTAACAC
>JAUOBX010310269.1:0-11120 GCA_032360705.1 Eupentacta quinquesemita
CGATTTATCGTCCGATTTTTATCGTTTTCCGATATGACGTCACATCAGAATGGAGCTGAATAAGGGCCTTCAGGCTAAGGAAAGGTACTTATATGTTGTATCAGCCGGTATGAACCTCATTACCGCATTCCTTGGTAGTCGGCCGAGAATCAAGAAATCGTGTAGCAATCCGATAAAAGAATCGTTAACATGTGACCGGGCCTTTATCCACGTAGCCCGAAAAATTTGTCTCGGTCGATTGAAGCTATTTGGGGTCTATGTTACGTATTACTTACATACATTCACTACGGTTGAAGCTGATAACAAGAAATACGAGGCGAGAAAACGACATGTTTGGACAAGTTATAGTTGCCACACAAACAAAATATATTTGGCATCCGCAATTTTTTTGTTATACATATATGTTTGCTATATACAGAAAATACCTGCAACGTTTTGCTTTGACTTCGTCCAATGATGATCTGTCCGGTCCCCCTTGTGACGTCACTAGTCACTGGGGCATTGGGCAATAGTCATGTTTTTGTTCTTTCGACAAACCTATTATCTGATTATATATGTATATTATGTTATATCATTTATTATATTCGAATAAATTCAGTCGGTGAAATGCGTGAATTGTAATCGCTCCAAGCACTTATACACAAGGATAATTATAGTAGATTAGTTCAAATATACAAGTCATTGGCCTTCAACAAAATCCAGGTGTCACTGATACCGCTCGGCCAAACTACAATCCGATTATTTCGTCGCATACTACAGTATAGAAAAAGTGGAGAACAATCCACTGCCCATATGGAGCAGGAAAAAGCATCCTAATGTGAATGTGAACCGAAAAAATCTTACATATATGCAACAAATAATGTAGGCCTGATCATCTTAAGGGCAGAGAAATTACAGATAGGCCTATTTATGTGTTCTCCATCGCGATTTAATCACTGTCAGTATACACAGCAAGTGCGTGTAGCAAGACGAACACAGTCCGGATTTGCTCTATAGCGTTGGTAATTACAATGCATTATAGCGCCACCAAAAGTAAAAGTTTGTCAATGTTTCCCACGTACAAGTTGTTGGCATTCGGTGTAATTGCTAAAATGTGCATATATGCTCACATACTGTAATGATGGCAATCGTGGCTATACATGTTGATATATCAGAAGATATTTCTTCATTTGCATAGACTGAAAGATTGAAAGGACATCTGTTCGGCCCAGTCAGAATAATTTATGCATTCCATGCACCCTGGGCTGGCATATGACTGAGTGAGCTACTATACTGTGATCATGCATGTCCATATATTTATCTTTCCATTTATTTACCTGATAACAACTTTTTCAAATTGCTACTCCTTCTACATCCTCCGATGGATATTGATAATACTTGGTCACAATGATAACCGAGTGATGGGTCGTCACTCACGGTGTTACCAATGAAAGGTCATCTGGTGAGTCATTTTGGCCATTCCGATAAAATAGTCCAAATGCTTCCTCTCCTACAGCTTGAATCAGATGAACATGTAGATTAGTCCTAATATTATCGGGTACACTGTAAAAAAAATCTTAACACATTTCACCCCATGTTCAGAAGCTAAACATTGGACGTCGAATGCTGAAATACCTGTGTTCAATTTATAAACATATCGTTGCTAAACACATATTCGACCTCACTTTCTAGGTATAATCTGGATAGGTATAATATAGGTTGTAGCTAAGGCATAAAACATGTGTGTAAAGTTTCAGATCAATCCAGTAAAGTGTTAGAGAGATATTGCGCTGATACTTTTGAATTAGTTACGTTGAGAATCAGTTATGACCGCCCTCGGAGTGGTAACGCGACGCCCACTTTCATCCGATATTTCAACAGGGCGGACATTTGTGGCTGTGTGCAGAGTAATCCAATTTGCTTGAAATGAGGTGTTAATGTTTCTGGGTTGGTATGGCCTACTTCTTGCTCACAGATGTCTGATGAAGTGTCATATATAGTAATGTGGAAAAAGTACTTGAGTCACATTTTTGGACAAACCGAGATAACGCCACCAGTGGATAGTTGACTAGTTCCTCTTTCCAATGAAGCTATCATATTCCACATAATGTGCCCAAGTCCATATATAACCACGGTGTTAACCTCCCACACTATTGTGTGTGGAACTAAGAGTACCCAAGTCCAGTGCATCATATGGTGCACTGAATGTCAGTTTTGTAGAAGAAGTACCGAAGTCCAGCCTTTTTGAAAAAGGGGTACCTAAGTCAAAATTTCATTTTTCACATAAAACTGTAAAATTCATACCTAAAGAACCGAAATAAAGTGTGCACATAAGATAAACAATGAGTACTGTATTCCTAAAAAGTGCATGTGAAATTATTACCTTTATCATATTTGGTGGGTACTCTGAATATTTCAATCTCTGTTTTCTCAGAATGTTGTAAATGTGACCTAAGTACTTTTCCCACTACATGGTTGCTTCTATCCCTAATGCAATTCAACAATTTGTATCTCTTAGTTGTTACTGGTGTTCGTATCTATATGTTGTGACTCTGTATGTTTTGTGTTGAGGGCTCCTATGGGAAGCAGTGCTGTATGGTGATGGCAAGAGATTGTTTCCCGCAGTGGAGTTTCACCCGCGTTTGCCAGACATCAAGGGGACACTTATAAGGAATCTTCCTATCCTTCATACATCCGACCGTTTGCGCAGAGGAACGACCCGTCCTCCTACGGTCTCGTTGTCCCAACCCAAGAGTCTTGGCCGATACTTATGCAGAGCCAAACTCCGCGATCCACAAGAGGAAGCCAATACGTACAGCAAAGAGTTAACCTCGCAGTGGTAAGGGTTGTAAGCTATGCCCCAGTTTGAATAGTTCCGACCATGTCACGAGTAAGGGCAATGGTAGGACATACCGTTGTCGTAACCAAGGGACGGACTGAAATACCAAATTTTGCAGACACTACCTATAATCCAAACCGGGGCAGCAGACAAAGTCGAGTTTAATTTGTTTTTTATTGGGTTGGCATCCATTGCTGTCTCCGATTTCATATCGGTCATTCGCGGGTGGTTCTCTTTATGAGGGGGTGAGGTGGGGGTGGGGGAGGTGCTTGCCCTCTTCCGTGGCCACTGGGGCGGGCGTTTTTAATCGAGTTTAGCCTTCTGCCAGTTATCGTGTTCGTAGGCTCATTTATTACTAGGTGTTTGCCTTGTTGTGTTCAAGCCTTCAAGGGTACTGTGTTGCCCGAAATATAAACTGAAACGTCGGGTGTTTTTTTCCTTCTCTGTATGTTGTGCCCAATACGATGCGTCTTTTTTTTCTTTTTTTCTCCAAGGAAGAGACAATATATTCTAGAACTCCATAAGTCAACAATGGTCGTCTTGACTATTCTTTTCATTATATATATATATATATATATATATAGTATATGATGTCCAAATACTTATATGTAAGTACGTACATAACTGCAGAGGTTTCCTCCACATAGGCGTCAGAGACAGGCTATTCGGTGTTGATAGAACAATCTATCCGTATCTAGACATGACGAGGACTGCTGTACTACTGTCATAGCTTCAGGCCTCAGTTCGTGTGGGTAAACTGGTAAACTGCCGTTGAATTTGCCATTTGCCATTGTTGAGAGCGAACGTTAAATAATTTCAGAAAATAAAATAAATCTAGGGCAAAATCGTGGAAACATAGTGGGGGTCATTGAATAGAAAACCTATGATGTGCTTGCATTCTTACTAGGAAATATCCAAGATGACTGTTCCTTCTGATATATCTCTAGCTCTTCAAAAGTCGGATCAGCGAGCAGTATTGTTCTTTCTTTCTTGATTTTCTTGTACATGGGGGTGCCTCACATTATGGACAAATATACGCTCGCCCCTTCTCACGTCACTCTAGTAAAAAAACAAATTTGTCGAACCATACCTATGGTACCGGTATATAGTGTTTGATGAGTCCAGTAAGTAGTTGCATGAGGAAGAGCAAAATATTCGTTGGCATTAGTTTCGTTTGGCATACTGGTAACAGTAATGACATGTACTTTATAGTTTTACATAGGCTTATGATGTATTCGAGTCAGGTAGCAAGCATATTTGCTGAGATTAGCCACAACGAGAAATAATACTGAATGGTATTATGAGAGTCAACGAGGCATGACGTCAAATTGCCCAAAGCCCAGCGTGGGGCCTAGGGCCCTCCATTCGAAATCACTGTCATACTGATGCACTAATAACCGTACCTTTTAGGATTTTCCGGAATATTTGGTCCAAGGTCCCAAAAGCCATTATGATGTCAATGTTAGATCAATCAGTCACTTCTCATCAGATTACACTAGTAAATAAATGTGCACGCACCAGGTGAGCTACTGTGCCATTGGCACTCTTGTTGTGTCTCGGTACGCCTCTGCGATATCAGTAATAATAATAATGATAGATATTTACTGAACGCTGTTCACTGAGGTACTCCAGCGTGCACAAAAAACTATATCAATACAAATAAGTTTCGAGAATCTTCTTGAGAGTCAGTAGCGAACTCCGCGAGGGAGCTTATTCCATTCTTTGAAGAACCTATACTGCGATTTGAAATCGCTAAGCCTTGTGATGATCTATGAGGCCTACTTCTTTCACCAGTGTTTTGGTTTTGTAAACCTGGACAGGTCCTTGAAGCTTACGTTCTCCAACTTCCGCTGAGTCTCTGTGCTCGTCTGTATTTATTCCATCGGATCACATAGCTGTCGGAAATCCCATTCCTACACGAGACGCTACCCAGCGAGTTTTGTGATCCTGTGTACCTAACTCTATTATCCTGATATACCGTTTCTCCGCTAAGTATCCTCCTCGGTTATTTATGAGCAGAGTGCCGATGTTCACAAGGAGATCAATTTCCTGCATCCATCCTTCCAAGTATTTTAATCCAACAAATGTTTACAGCGCCGCCTGCCTCTCCGTACTCAAATGACAGTATTAATTAATTGAAGCGACTAGTGATGATTTAATTACCCTAAGATTTTTCTTTCATTTTCTTCCTCTTATTTTCCCTCGTTAATTGAGCACGGGACATCGTAAGGTACCATGTTAGGCAATTATAAGTTGGGCATTCCAATGTCACTTCGGTCAATGACAGGAACCGTCGTTCACACTTTTGTAGTAATGCCAGAGCCCAATGATGACCCTGATAATCAATGAAAACGGATTTTAGTATTGCTCCACCAGACAAACGTCTATCAAATGCAACATACGTTAAACCAGAATGTGGGCATTTCCAGGCGATTCAAATCCGAGCCATGCAAGTCGAGTTCTGATCATATGTACCGTATGATTTATTGAAGGTTAGTGGCAGTGCTGATCCATTGTTTTGAAACTCACGTAGATGAACAGAGCGCATTTCCTCACCCCTTATACACCACAAACTCAGCTCACCCTTGTGTTATACGTCTAGGGTCTGTTATAGGTCTAGTCTGATAAGGTCGCACGGGGAACCAGAGGCATGGTCCTACTGTTACACAATAACGCACTGATTACTGGGAACATACCCGGTTTAAGACTGGACTAAGGAGAATAATTATAAACGAAATGCTGTGCAACAAGTGCGGAAATTCGTTTCACATTTATAGAGTGGAACGTTAATTACAAAGCTCCGTCACGCTGTGCGCATCACGGGTGACTCGCGTATATGAACAGGTAAAATTCTAAGACGTCACCAATTGTATTCCAGTCGGATGTGTAAATAACAGTCTAAGAGCATCACATATTCTGTGATGTTTGCCGATAGTTACGGTACAGTTTGTTCCACGCAGTGATCGAATTCGTTTCCCTGTTCATTGTTTCATATAATGAGACACGAAAATGCCTGTTCCGGCAGTATGGTCCTCACAATACTAAATAAACATTAACATGTTTCATTGCTGGAAAATACGACACCCAATTGCATATCCCAAACTGACAAACATACGTCTTGCCTCGGATGTTCCGCTGAAGAGATACAGTTACTGTTTGTTACCTCTATCGATTGTCGGAGATTGGATTATCTCAGTCAGTATATATCTCCAAACTGGTGGTCGGAAGGTTGCCAGTTCGATTCCTAATCGGCCTACCTTGTGCGTACGTTCGTCCAACCCGGGCATTATTATAGACCCATAGTGCAACTGACGCTGATATAAATACTGCGTATCACATACTCCCCGTGATTCTCGGAGTGCCCAGGCCCTCTGACTAGTTTCAATGAGCGGGAGTTATCTTGTACAGCGCCGCTGGAAGCTGTTCGCTGGATATGTGTGCTATATAAAACTACAGTAGTTTCATTCAATTTTCGCGTTACAGAATACGACACCAAATTGTATATCCTACAAATACCCACGCAGTCCCTTTCTCGCTCCGGGTGTTTCTCTGAAGAGACACCGTTGTGGTCCGCTACATCTATCTGTTTTCTATGCCAGTTGGTAGAAATGTATATGTGATTGTAACTGGACCGACATGCTTGAAGAATGTGCGGAAATTTGATACAATTGCACACGGGAAAATACCCCACACAGAGAAACAGTACACTATAAAACATGTGTTTAGGAAATAAACACTTTTCTAAACACATTTTTGAACCACGTTTGTAAACACCTTTTTTAGAGTGTATCCATGGTTCCTGGCTGTTGTCAGGAATCGGACCAGCTCAGTCGGTGAAACCTCTGGTGATCGGAAGTTTGTCAGTCCGATTCCTAGTCGGCCGATTGTTCTGGTACGTCATTTGGGTAGGACGTTTCGCTTCATTGCTTCGTTTCATCCAGGCGTTATGAGCGACCCATGAGAAGCCTGAGTAAAACTGGTGCTAATATGTATATAATGCTGTCACATACAGCCATGTTGGTTCCAATCATGGGGATAACGTTGTGAAGCGCCGTTAGCGTGGCATAATTGGTGACGGCGTGTTACAACTGATAATGTAGTAATCAACGGATAATGTATCATCAACCGATAATGTAATAATTTTTGACGGATAATGTATCACCAACCGATAGTGTAGTAACATTTGACGGATAATGTAGTATTTTTTTACCCGATGATGTATTACCCCCAGAACCGATAATGTAGTAAAAAATATTTTTTTACCGATAATGTATCACGGTCCAACCAATAATGTAGAAACATTCTTATCTATCATCACCTTACCTGATTCCCCGGATGATGTTTAATTACAAAGTGACACGGTGCCTTTAGGTTGTGAAAGAGTACAAGTTATCCCGAATAATCGCCTCATATAGCGGAAATACGATGCCGCCGAGAGAGACCTACTAAGTCGAAGTTCCGACTCAATGAAATACTATCCCGGTTTACGAGTTTCGATGATCTGATGATGACTCCGCCAAACAAGATTCGACCAGGCTCAGAATGGTTCCAATCGACAAGTTCTATCTGAATATGTATTTTCAACCCTTCTCCGGAGGAATATACGAGCATTCGACAACGATAACGGACAAAATCGCGGACTTCCAAACAAGCAAACCGGGTTATTCGAATTCGACCGGAGGATCGAATTGAGTATCCCCGTGATGGAATCTACAACTCACCGATATCACATACTCCGATCCGCATAGTTTCTATGTCAAATAAATAGTGTTCGAAAATGCTTTTTCGGGCAGATTTGGTGGTTGGAAAGGCTCCAAACGTCGTTTTTCTAGATTTGCATCTAGGGACCGAGCAGTAAATACCCAGGTCGAACATATATTATGCAACTCGACACGCCGGATCTAATGAGTTGTACCCCGAGTATAGCATAGAGCGTTATCGAGCTATGGCAACTATAAAACGCTAGTTACCATCGCCTATACCTCAAAAGCTAAACAAGATATGGAGTTGACATCCTAATATGTTATTCCCCTCCAGAGGTACTACAAGTGTGCCAAGTACCAAACATATTGCGTAACAAAATGGCGGCTATATGATAAATAGCCCTGACACGCACAAAAAATATATATTCAATTTTGTAGCAATGATCGAGGGCCACATATTTTTTATCTGCTCCATCATATATGTCAATTTCAGCCTAATCAGACGTATTTTAAATGTTTGCTGATCACGAGACCCCAGCAAAAATGGCGGGAAAAATACGGAGCGAACGGACTATCACTCAGTATATGTACTTGGGAACGAGAAACCTTATTGCAGGTAAGTTAAGCCTGATCGGTGCTACCGTTCGCGAGTAATACATCTGTCGTATGAGGCTACTATGAGGGAGAATCGTTTGATGAGATGTCACTTACCGAAAAATGTATAGCCTGACTGTATAACAGTGCTGCATTACCAGCCACCTTGGAGTGATAGGAAAGGCCCTAGGTGTTGATACATTGCCAGTTGAATACTACTACATTATCGGTTGAGTTAAAACATTATCGGGTGAATGGTAATACATTATCGGTTGAGTTGATACATGATCGGTTAAATGATACTACATTATCGGTTAAGTTGCTACATTATCGGTTAAGGCGTTGCTACATTATCGGTTAACAAGTTACTACATGATTGGTTGAACGGTGATACATTATCGGTCAAAAATAGTTTACTACATTATCGGTTTTGGGGGTAATGCATTATCAGTTGACAAAGTACTACATTATCCGTCAAAAGTTACTACATTATCAGTTGGTGATACATTATCCGTCGAAACATACTACATTATCGGTTGATGATACAATATCCGTCAATTACTACTTTATCAGTTGTAACAAGGTGTCGAGCTAGTAATCCAGAGATTATTGGGTCGAGTCCGCGTTGCATCCTCGAGCAAAGTGTTTTATCCCAATTGCTCGCAATGAGGGGGTGATTAGCAAGTTGACAACGGTCACGCCACATAGGCATAGCCTTCCTCCGTGTCCTGATGGATGTTCGCAGCTGTTATGAGTGCAGTAGCCAGGAATGAAACCTTGCCAGCCTCGTATGGGTTCGATACCCAGTTCTGGCAAGTACACCATATGAATAGAGGAGCTGTTCGCTAGATATGTGCGTCATATAAAACTATACGGAATCATAGATTGATTTTCTTGTTGCAAAATTCGACACACAAATATATATTCCAAACCTACCAACGCAGTCGCTTTCTCGCCTCGTGTGTTTCGCGGAAGAGATACAGTTACTAGGTTACTGTCTGTTACAGACAGGATGTTTATCTTATTGGAATTGAACTGAAATGATGGAGAACACGTGCAGACATCTGATACAATCGCAAACACGGAATCCACCACACAGAGAGGAACGGTATCCATCGTTCGTGGAGAAGTTCGATATAACGATTTTTGTGAAGGAGGTGCATTCCAAAACCAAGGGTCATGTAATAGTCCAATAACACTCACTGATTCAGATGATGTGGGGTTTTTTTTATTATAGAGGACTGTATCAGCCTATTCGGTATTGGTGTTGTCAAATATCAATATTTCGTCGAGATAAACGATCATGTGCAGATGGAACTTAACGCTGAATATTTAGGCACTTTCAGAAAAAGACGTTTGAACAACAGCACTATCAGACTATTATGTACAAATAAATTACGCCAACGAAAACACTTTGAACGTTGACTGCAATCAATCGTGAACTTGTGCAAGGCTTGTTGTGGCATGCGAAGTCCGATCGCAGTCCGACTTCACATAGCCAGAACACCTAAGTAAAACAATATACTAGGGGGCAGCATATCCACCTCGAAATGATAACATCTCATTCGGTGGGGATTGTCACCAGTGATTCCAATTACTGCCAATTATTGATACTGCTCAGCAGTTCTTCATAGGCAAAGCTTACTAGAACCTACTTTATTGAAGTTCGGTAAACTCAGGAAACCATATAAGCCCTGTGTTACAACCGATAATGAAGTAACCAACCGATAATGAATCACTAACCGGTAATGTTTTAAAAATTGACCGATAATGAATCACTAACCGATAATGATATAAAAATTGACCGATAATGAATCGAAGAAAAAAATCGAACCGGGTAATTCGGACACGTAGAATCCGAATTGAGTGTTCCGGTGATGGAATTCGCAACTCTCCGATATGACATGCTCCGATCCGCATTGTTTCTATGTCGAATAAATAGTGTTGAAAAATGTTATTTCCAGCCGATTTGAGGCCAGGAAAGGTAGAAAAAACCCGCAAGTAGAACATATATGATGAAACTCAGCACGCCGGATCCAATGAGCTAATAGCATAATTTTGGAGTTATGGCCACTCAAAAATTACCATTTTCAGTCATTATCGCCCATATCTCGGAAACTGTACAAGATATGGCGAAACGGATTGCACCATTGTGTTCGCCACCTCAAACTACCCTTGGTTTTGTTATTTGTATTTCGATCTGGAGTGGCGCCTCATTTTTTTTATTTTTTGCTCGACCTCTCTCGGCCACCGTGGAGTTATAGAAAGCAAAACGCCAACCGCGATTGAAGTACCCGTCCCGCCCCCCCCCCCATGGAGGACTTGAGACGCCCATAACTTCAGAAAGTGAGGTGTCACGGGGATGAGGGTTGGACTATTGTCATCAACGTTGAGTTCTGAGTCGAATACATGTACTTTAGGTCAATTCTTTTTTCTGACCCATCTCGTTATAATAGATGGACATTTTTTGGGGAATCAGGTCGACCACTCCCGATCAAAACGAAAATAACGAACCCATGGGGAGTTTGGGGCCGCGAACACAATGGTGTGGTTCATTTCTCCATATCCTGTTCAGTATTTGAGATATGGGCGATGGTAGCTGGAAAATCTAGCACTTTGAGTGACCATGAATCGATAACACGACATGCTATAAACTCGGGGTATAGCTCATTGGATATGGCGTGCTGAGTTGCATTATATATGTCCGACTTGGGTATTTTCCACTTGGTCCCTGGAGGCAAATCCAGTAAAACGCTGTTTGAAGCCTTCCCCAGCCTCAAATCGGCCTGGAAATAGCATTTTTGAACACTATTTATTTGACATAGAAACTATGCGGATCGGAGCATGTCATATCGAATATACTTTTTTTTTTGATCCGCCATTTTTCCCGCCATTTTTATTTGTTGTGTACTCCGCTGCAGAAGTGTATAGATATATATTCGGATAGAACTTGGAATGAGAAATCGACTGGAACCAATTCCAGCCCGATCGGACCTCGTTTGGCG
>JAUOBX010310380.1:0-10607 GCA_032360705.1 Eupentacta quinquesemita
ATCTGGTAATGGCTACATCTCAAATGGACCTACAAAAGATACTACAACCACTGGGGAAGTATTGGAACGGGGGAAGAAATTTTACTTGGATTGATTTCGATTACCATGGTTACGTAGTCAAATGGTTGATGCGTGGCATGTGGTTAATTGTTGCACATTGTTCATATTTTTATTACATCAGCATACAATCTCATCAGCATCATACAGAGTGTACGCATGGACTATACATTACCTCGATAGACTACTGATAGATGAGATTCATGTTTTGGATTCGAGGTAAATAATACAAAAAGATCCGAAACCCGGCAAGAATGCGAAAAACAACAACCTCATTTGAGCGTATTAATAAATATATAGAAGTACTGAATGTGTTCCATATGTATACAAGTCTATGCTGGAATTTTTACGACAATTATCCATATTGGCTAACATAAACTCTAATCCCTAAGCACATCTGCTAGACAATCAATTATATAGGCCTGTGCCTCTTCCCTCGAGAATACACAGGCCAGTAGAAAGCATTCTGAAAGGGTGTAACAGCCGGTACTTTTCTGCAATATAATGCTACATTATTTGTCAAGCCTATCGAGATAACACATGCGTTATATCAGTTTTATATAATGATGCACTGTTTCACAGCAGTATATCCATAATCATGCTGGTTTGTTAACATAGTGTGATGTCCATATATGTTGTCAGGCACTGAGTGTATGTTGATTCTGTACTGACTTACATACGGGAAACATTATGTCACCTATGCTGTATTCAGCCACTAGTAACAGGTCTCCATATGGTAATTGGAACAACGTAAATCAGATAAAAATATAGCTCTGCCGTTTGAGCGCCTCAATCATCTCAACTTCTTTCCTGAGATTTGAGGGAATACCCAAATTGAAGCCATTAAACGTGCTTCATATCTGAATATCGGATGAAACTTTAGAGTGTACATTGATAGATATTCCGTTGAGACTTTACCCCAATATGTCAAAAGTCAATGTTAAATTAGGCGTGTGAAAAGGTAACCCCTCCTGTATTTCTAGTACTTCAGATGAGTAATTAGGCAATTTCATTCTGTGCTTTCAAGTATGCACCTATTCTCACGTGTAGTCACCGTTGTATGTTCTCAATACTTGTCAGACAAGGAATTGCACCCATTACAGTTCCAATAAGGGTGCAGAATGGATATATTGTACTGTAGGAAGCTGTAATTATTTGCTAGCAGAGACAATACAGAGGTACAGAAACAGAATAGTCCCTGGCTGAAGCTAATATTCCAGAATTACTGTGATCTGCGAATATATTTCGAACACTAGAAGGGCCTATAAGGAAAGCTCGCATGAACTTTGATGAAGGGATCACTATAAAGAGTATTTAGAGAAATGTTAAGAGTTCGGCTGGCAATGACAAACATAAAAGTGAAATCTCACGAAACTCATTCAATTCCATTCCACGTGTCCAATATATTGCTCGAGATATGATATCCAGGTAAAGAAAATGCCTATGGGCTCAATTGGGTTAATCGATAACTGACAATTGATCTAGTTTAAACGTATTTCCGATGAGGAAGATATGACTTGCAATGATGGCTAATAATCACACCATGAATGGATTTAAACTGTTACAAAATACCTTGCAGCTCTCTGCATTCGATCCAAACGGCGTTAAAACAACAAATGTTATGTTTTCTTTCTGCCCAGCCGCATGTAATTAGTTTATTCATGGTAGTTAGTTACAGCTGTGTGTTATTTTGGAATAGGTAATTCAATTCTAGACAATCATGAGTTGGAAAACTCCCGACAAGACGAAGACAGTACACATGAACCGTATCACCATGTAACAAGCAATATTTAACGTGCAGAGCAGCTATTTAAATAGTGGTGGAGCCTAATAGAAAGATCGTGAAGTCTCTCATTGCAACAACATTGGGATCCAACTGGGAAGTAGAGAAGTGTTTAAACATAGAAAAAACAATGAGGAAATGAAAAACAGTACATCACATTTATAACAATAATTAGCCGAGAAGATAATACCCTGTGTCTCCCCTATGCGTATGAGTATATGCTCCATCAGCTAGAGTCACATGCAGTGCGAGTTGACCATGTAATTACCAAACGCTAAACACGCGGTATACAGTATGCAATAATTTTTATTCAGGCCTCTCTCACGGGAAACCCGCTTTTTTGGCCTAATGCAAATATCAACATATTACCCTATTCGCCTCAAATACATTCGAGTGACAATAAATTCCATCCTTCTTATTTTATTGACTATGGAGTTTTACGTGACAATTTCAGGCTCTAGATTCGATCACACTACCCGGGGCACTCAAGTTGCACTCAATATGTGAATCACTGATGACTGTTCACCTAAAGTTATACAATTGTACTGTCCAATGTGTGCGGAATGTTCGTCTGCTATTCCCAAACAGAACATCGATGGATCAGCTACATCAGTCGGCCGTCTAGCTGGACCAGAATCCTGTGAACTGATAATGGAGAGAAACAATATTGAGGTTTGGACCAAACCATGTGTATTTTCGATCCTTTTCCAGGCGAGTAAGCCATCAACGTACCTACCTGAGAGTGATGCTTACTCGTGGACGCTATAAACAATCATGTCAATGTTTGAGCTGAACTAGCACGTTTCATACTAGTGAATGGATAGACACTATCTGGAATAACAAGGCAGTATTGTTAACTCCCATTGGACAGACGTGGGTACGTTACGTACAATATGCCGTTACTCTTCCACAAATAATATTCTGTGGAGGTTTTGCTATCAGATGTTGATACGAAGTAACGAACCAATAGGTGACCTTTGCACGGTAGCCTAATCACGCAGAAGCCTCGCAATTTATGTTCACATACACATATTGGAGGGCAGAGTGTGACAAATACTGTTAAGAGACGCACTACATGTGCTGGGGAAATCAGGTAGTTGCTTAATGTGCTTTGAGAAATTCACGTACACTGCACTTTAGTGTAACTCCCATAACTGCAATTGAATGAACTGGTACGTATGACCTCACATTTAACAACGTACGTTGTAGGATAAGCCAAGTGAGCCGGACGCAAATAGATCAATGTCATCTGGATTTCCGTGTGAACAACAAACGTTCAATCGTCAGCCGCGTTATCTCCCGCGTCTCTACTCTCATCTCACATGCATGTTCACAAATATGCAGGCTCTTTCTTCATTTAAACGACGATATAAAAGTAGATATAATATAAATACTTATCCATATATGTATTTGTTTTCATCATGTATTTTTCAAGAATATTTTCCTTGAGCAAAATCACCAGGAAATAACACTGGGGCTTACAGAACACTTTACCAACTGCTGAATTCATCAAAGGGCATGTTGTCAAGTAGATTTGATCGTTTGTTCTTCGCTTGTCTTTTCATTACAGTTAGTAATGATTTTTTAAATAAATTATTCACTGGAGTGGTGGAAGTATGTCTTATATGAGTACTTGTATGGTAGCTATGTTGGTATACTATATGATTTACACTATACGATAGAGACATTTAGGAATCAGCTCGAACTGTCCATCCATAGTGTTGTCCTTGTGAGTTGATATGGCTAGTTACTCCTCCAGTCGGGATCACATGTTGTTTGAGTTATTGTAAAGGTTAGTTTATTGTGTGGTTTTGTTCATATTGTCTACATTTTCCACTGGAATTATAGAGCCTAACTTTGCCTATAGTGTTGGTTTTTGGTAAGGCATTTTTATTAAGAGTCCGTTTTTTAATTCAGAATTCCAGTTAAACAAATCTCTAAGAAAGTAAGAATGCATTTTTAACTTTTTTGACAACGATTGGGTCAGAAAACAGCACATTGGCTTTTTCTCTGTTGATTAATAAAAGCATGCATGAAACAGTGAGTGAAATGGCAGCTATCGATGCCTTCACGCGGGTTGGTTTGTATTGTTGCTAGTGTATTGGTCATAGCTGTAGCTCTATATATCTATTCATCAATTAACAAAATGTTCTCTGTTTTGTTCCAATTTATTGCGCCTGCTGGCAAATTAGAGTAACTACGAAACTACCAATACGATGCATATTCCCTGCTATTCCATCATGGTTTTGAAATGGTTATTAGCCAATGATATGTGTTTGTCGGTATGTTTCATAACAATTTGCTAACATCTCGAGTGAAGTTTGGCAGGACTTCATCATGCATCTTCAGATTAGCAATTGAGTATAAGCAGTAAGTCGGGTAATATCGGGATTTACTTTGCTCCCATGTGAGCACCAAATCTACTCAAGTAGTAACTGTTGTTTGTTTCTCAAGTATATACTTGCCACACAGGGAATTGCACTCAAGAGAGTTTCGTCAAGAGTGCAGATTAAGATACATCACTGTAGTCAGCGGTATTTCTTCGCTGGAAAGGATGATACAGCTGTGACATAGATAACAGCAGGCAAAAAAAAATAAAAAATAACACTGTCTGCCTGAAATTGCACATAGTCGGGAAACAACACCCTGTCCAAAGGATACAACGTCGACGCGAGCCTATAATCTATGGATAACCCGCTAGACGCTAATTATGCAACAACATTCCAGTAGATAGAATGTCCATGGTTGATTGTATTAACTACAGAATCACTCCACTCCCAGTGCTGATAAAAGGGAAAGTGAAGAGTGATTTTACTTCACACGAGTATTTCAGAGTTAAAAAGAAACATTTGCCGATCTCAGGTCTCACAATACACATGACACTATGAATGATAATACTAATACCCCAAAATGTAGCCTCCCAATGCATGTGTTTGAATATTGCTTTATGTGCACCCTGAGCACAAATATCATCAGAGCAACCATAGATTGACCGCGGTGGGTACTTCAGTCAGTCGCTAGGATATCAATTGCAAACACTGACTGGAATATATTGACTTCACTGTTTTGTTACCCGAGATTATTTTGCCATAAATCAGTTAATTGTATCACCAAGGGATTCAAATTCTGCTCCTAATTATCTAGCCGGTGTATTTTCATCTGATGACATTACTGGATCCATCAAATATACACAGTTGAACGATGTGGAGGGATACAACGCAATATGAATAATGTTCTTGATAACAATTATTTTTCTAAATATTCCCGCAGTAGTTAGTCGTAATCTAAAAAGCAACATGTTTAGTTCTAGTTTCCTCAGTTGATTCGTTGTTCTTCACCTCCGTAGAGCGTTATATAAATCGTTGTTAGTATTATTCAGTATTCATCATTATAATCAGTAGTGTATAATGAAGTAGAGGCAGAGATGAAAATATCAATAATTTTAGTTTCAGTGAAATTTACGCGAATTATATTCTGTAGCAAGCAAACTATTAGCGCAGTGATATTAGGTGTATTATGAGAAGGAGGTTGCGAAGCCTGGGAAATTGCCCCCTATGTGTCGGGCTATATTGTCTAGTCGGAAAAGAGGGTCATCGTGCACCCCCGGGAATCTACTTCTAATTGGCACAAATGATGCGTAGAAAACAATTAGCTTTGTTAATATACCGTCAAAATGTCCCACGTGACCGGTTTTGGCACTGCCGCCATTAGCGAAAATCCTAATTTCACCAGAACATGGGTTCGACAAGAGACCACACTGACCCTATTGAATATTCCAAGAGATTGGTAACTGTGCCTAACCTCATCATATCTGAGTATTGAATGATGAATACAACGTTCGCTCAGGAGGAGAATTCCACCTTGTGGGAAGGATGCAAATATGATATGGCAAATATGTAAAGGCAATCAACGTCTGGCATCCTCGTAAACGCGAGATCTTTTCCACGCAGAGTTGAAGGTGGATTAGATTGGATCCTCCGTTTTCTGGTCAGGTCAAGGTGTCGAATTGCGAATTATTTGTAAACACGATTAATGATCATGTGAAAATATAGAGGGTCCATACTTGTCATGTGGGGGCCCAACAAAGTAGATGATCCCTGCCAGAGTCAAGTGAGGGGTTATTTGTCATGGGTCAAAGTCTGTTCAGTGTAACTATGGAGATAATTGCTTTTGGCATGGGGTTATAAAATAATGCTAGAAGTTCAAGTGAAATGGTAAGCCTACATAAACTCATTTGGCTACATTATATTTCTCAAATTGAAAATATATATCCATTCGGTATTGAAAGTAATCAGGGGTCAGAGTCTGAAATACTTCTTTTACTCATACTCCGGTTGCCTATATATAAAATGTGGCTAGTCCAAATACTTTATAATGACTAGTTTCACTGGAAATGAATATATGGGATGAAACCCTTGGAGGGTCATACTATATACAATGTAACTTTTACGTGATAAGAAATAGATTCGGGCGAAAATGTTAACGAAAAAATATTACTATCAGTTGTCCCTGATTGGGCGTCATGGTACACCAATTGTCAATGATCCCACGTTGAGCAACAACCAAGATACTCAACAAGCGTTCATCGTTCATCGGTGAAACATATGCAGTTATTCTGAATGTATTACCGAAGGCATATATATATTATCGCATCGATTTCAGCGCAATAAGAAAGTGTGATTGTTGCGTTGCTGACTCAACGCATATCATGCGTGACCTCAGATAATGATCCGGACCATATGCTGTTCAATGTCTGCGGGGGCACTGCTGGGAGCAGCACTTGCACGAATCTATGGATCTCGAATGCCCTATGGTGAGGTGAATCATTTATGAATAATAAAAACAATCTTCAGAAGAGTAACAGTGCCGAATTACAGAACAATCACCATTATACACCATTAAGTATTCCAACTCTGAGCTAACGTACGTACTGTTCGAGTCGGAATACTTCAAGGTTACAAATAGTTTCCGACTCTAGCGCGAAAAATATGGTTCTCTCTATAGCCATCATAGCATATCCCGTTGACCTAGACAAGATTATCTGACAACAGAGGGAACGTAAATAAATGACAAGTATCAGGCTTCACTTGAGTGTGCACATTGGAACAGTTGTGGTAACACTTCAATCCAAGATGACAGCAGTCAATACTATCTAGAATAAAGCGTATGAGATATCAGCACCCCTGCAACTAGAGCCACAGTGTAACATCATATCAGCCAAGTAAAGAACAATAATTTTGAGAAATTGCAGGATTTCATCTGACAAATTCGTAACAATTGACACAAATATAAATCGAGGTGATTGTATTACTGAACAACCCTATATAACGGACAGTATATTCATAACACATAAGTGAAGGACAGTATGGATACTCACTAGCTTGATATACAATATGCCAATTTTAAACCAATTTAGAAGCTGATTACGATATTTTATTGGGCACCATTCCAATCGTAAGAAGCCGTACACCTTGTGGAGGAAATGGTAGTAAATATAATAAAAAATGCGACAGGAAAGATCAAATATATGCATTATGCAATGAGAAGAACATTACCCCATTGATATAACCTACATTAGTCTCCACTCGCACTTGATCGAACTGCTAGTGTGACTATGGTGCGAATTAGTCTTGATATTGAAAGAGCCTAATATGTTTCACTGCTGGATCAGCATCTATATAATTATGTTAAACATTATTTATCGATATAATATGACGGTGCCCTATCAAAAGGTTCGGGTTCACCTACCTCACTCACTATATTACTTTCAGAAAGACTTCCAAGGTGAATTTCGAAGAGCATTTAATTTGCTCAAGTTCGGGTAACCCTGTTTTCGAACACAGATATTCCACACTGTGTGAAAAGATCTTATATTCCACTTCGAGGCAAACGTATGTGTTTATCTTATTGGGGCGTATTGTAGGCGTGAAACGACAGAAGGTCACTAGTTCTCCCATGGATGTATTAGTAGTTAGTCAATCCATTTCGATTCGGTGCAATGTTCAACTTGGTGACGGTGTCAATTATCAAAACATAACATCAAAAAATACTCAACAGCGAACACCTCACAAGGACATCTCTCTTCAATCAGACATTCATTCATCAACTCTCGTCAATGACAGGATTACAGATAAGAAAGCATTTTGTCTTCGTCCAGAAAAAAGGAGAGGAGAGAGAAAAATATATTGCAACGGATCAATTTGATAAAGTGAAATGAGTTTAGGGAATCCAGATGAATACCGTGTTTGCGTGATAACCAGTTAAAAGAACAATAAAGCATTGGGAGTGAAGGGAGAGAACACAATAAAGCATTACCGATAATACTTGAGTAGTGTGCATATTTACGAGTGACATATATTTCTAAGATTCAATTATTCAATTTATTGTGAATAGTGTGAAAGCTTTTTGTTACCGTAATCTTTAATTGGGAGGAAGAGAAGTAAATATGTTACCACACATGAACACAGTTACTCTTGGTGATTGAAATGTCACGACAGGATGCGTAAGTAGTATACGATGTGATACCTATCCTGAAATGCTAGTACCGTAGTATAGCGAATGCCACGTAGCTATTAGTGGTACTATTGACAGCCTACCACCCACATAGGATGAAAGAGAGAAATCCATTACTCGAACATTGTAAATCTTCAAGAGATTTGAGGCAGATATCCTCGTCCTTGACGAGTCACTTATACGATTTGCAGCTATGGCCCTTAATTAAGTAACATATCACAGCATAGCTGCCGGTTCGACATTATACAGACAGGCAGTGAAATACAAAGTAGAACGTTGCAAAGACAGATACATCTGACGCATAATTTATGGGATGCCTCATTGTGGACAAATTATGCCACACTGCAGAGTAGGCGTAGAAGCAAAGTAATACGAACAGAGATGCCATGCCTGCATCGGAAGCCAATGTCGAAATTACAGCAGATGTAAATGTAACATCCGAATTATGGCTCAATAATCCAATCCCATGCGTTGCTAATGGTGGTTGTATTTGCGACACTGCTTTTCTACACAGTATTATTCCAACGCAAACATGTATCAATGTCATATTATTAATTAGTATCATCATTAATTGGTATAATTTGAATGTCGTCCCTGATCGCGTGAGCCAATCTTCCATAATCCTCTCCGCGCAGTTGGTAGAGAACAGAAGCACGTAATAAAATTTGATCCGAGTTGCATGTATGAGGAAGAAATATGGTGTTCGGTAATCAGTAATTCTATAAATGACGGAAATATATACCGCACCGAGATGATGAAACATGCTCTAATGATATATATTTAACACGAAATAGAAATAAAAATGAAAATATTATAATTAAAATATTCATAGAAGAGGCAACCATCTCAATAAGAACCAAATCTGGCTAGCTAATGATGTTGATGGGATCTGGAAGTCCATGAAGTGCTTTAGGTGCTAAGAGAGGATACACCTGTTACACTGAATAAATGCATAAATAAAAAAATAAAAAAATAAATTGGTCTATCTGGTAACTCGTTTGACTAACTTATGACTAACCTTGTGTATCTGGCTAGACTATCTTAAGTTAGTCAAGCGTATTAGTCAAACTAGCTGGACAAACCTTTACCAGTGCTGGACTAACGTACGACTAAGTTTCGCGTTAGTCCATATGGTGCCTCTTTCGACAAACTTACGCCTTCAAGGTTAGTCCAGGTAGATTGACTAATCTTCTCGACTAACATATGACTAGGTTATGAGCAATTCCATTCAAAAAGGTCGAAATAACACTTTCCCCCGCCTGGTGTTCATTTCCTGCCACTGCTGGTGGCAGTTAAAGAAAACACAATGATGATCATTCAACTGGCAAATAATTTATTCAGCAACATATGTCATTGACTGCATGTTATAGAGTTCATTTCTAAGAAAAAATACTGAATGAAAGCATGCTATAGAGTACATTTATATGAAAAATACTGAATGGAAGCTAATAAATAAACTATATTAAACTGAATTGAAATATATAAAGGAATGCATGTGGCGAGTAAATCCTGTTGCAACGTTTTTTTACATCGATACGTACATATATATATATATAGTCATGATAATATATATTATATATAGGTCCTCATCTAGGGTGCATCAGGGACCAGAAACCAGGGGTGATTCCTGGGGAAAATACCAACAGGAGTTATTCAGGATGACCCAGGGGCTTCAATCACTTTCTTGTTTAAGGCTAACTGAAGAACCCAGGGGTTATTTTGCCAGGCAAATTGTCCTTGGTCTATGAAGTTCCGTGAGGACCAGGGGAAAAGCAGTATATATTAGGAGGTAAATTACCCTGGGTCCCCCTTATTTCGAACCCTGCGGTACAAGAAAATGCGGTGTATAGGATTTACACTTATTAACTTTCCAATAGTTAGCAACAGCAGTCAAGATGAAGAATTCTTTACTAGGGATTGGTCCTCCCTAACAGTCAAACATACCTAAGATGTGGACGGCTTATACATGAAATATAACTATATAAAGTTGTCAAGGTTATAGCGGATATGACATACAATAGAATGAAGCTTATGTATTACATTGATATGAAGAAAAAACGAATATAATCGGATACTTTGACAGAGATGAAACAGACAAGAATACTGTAGTATCAATTGAATATATATGCATGGAATGACTACGGTAAGCATTACAGCATCTGGAGAGGTAAAACATCCAAATACGTTCTTGCAAGGAAAGAATCGAACCCCATCAACATGCATATAATCCCACCCCTGATGATTTTATTGGCTT
>JAUOBX010310491.1:0-11119 GCA_032360705.1 Eupentacta quinquesemita
CTAGACTGATGCATTGTACCGGAAACGATTCGACTGTTGTTCTCGTTAATATGATGACCTCGGGTCGTGACGTCATGGCAAATAGGTAACCACAAAAGAATGCTAATTTTCGCCCAATATAATGCTCTTCCCAAATATGTTACAACGTTCCATAGTCCCTCGAAGGTATTACAAGATATTCCATGCATTCGAACGTGAACAGTGCGGCTGTAACACAGATAAATTGACGTTTCAAACCATTACTGCAAATGCGGCTACTAAGCAAATTGATGTGTGTCACAAAGAAAAAAGATTTCTCTACGCCAATACTGGCTGTGAAGGTAGGAGGGTATAAAAAAGAACAATTTAATACAACTATTTTTGTTAGGCTCCTTCTTGCCAGCCAATTCACATCACTTTTATTATCACGACACAAGACTGCACAGAAAGACTGATAAAATGCCTTATTGACTACGGCCGGCGTTCCAAGAGGATCCAATTTCTAATTTGAATATGCAATTCGATAAATACTATATTAGCGAAACGGTTTGTTCAAGAATACAAATATATGTCTAACTGTCTATAATGCCTGGTATGAATTGCCTTAATATTGCCCCATAGCCAATTCGAAAATATGTGTTGAGAGAGTTCAAACGTTCAAACCACAGAATAAGCGAATGAATTACAATCAGCCCCAATATCTCTATCTCACTGTTCGGACTTCCAGAATAATGCCACTGGGTTGAAAAGTAAAATGGATACTCCTCTCTATCAGCAAAACCTTCGTCTGGCTCTCAACTCTTTGCGGTACCAACTCCACGACGAACAACCAGAGTAACCCTCTTCGTCTGGCGCTCGACAACTACGGCACCAGCCCACGACGAACAACCAGAGTACCCCCTTCGTCCTGCACTCGACACCCTCTCACAGCACCAGCCCCACGACGAATAAACCCCCTTGTCTGGCAAGCGTAACTCTCCTCACGGCACCAGGCCCACAACAAGTCGACGCTCTCTCTAACCAGCTGAAACCCCAGCTGAAACCATCGCTTCAATCTGGCCACCGCCCAAAACAGGTAGCACTAGAATAAAACGAAAGTGGTTGTGAGCATACACAATACGAAAATATAATGAACACGTGCTACACGCCAACGGGTGGCGACTACAATGTACGTGTCACATCGCTCAAAATCAACCCCTACAGTTACCAAATCACCACTGGGCAAAACTAACCAACGACGACGGGAGAAATCCTAATCTAACCGCACTTCCAATAATCCCACGAAACACCGTAACATTGCAACGGCCCACGCTGACCAAACAGGGAATGAACCAATTATGACCAAATACTCAACCATATAACGGGTAAAATATAACAAAAGTGTACTCACAATAAATACGGCAACAATTCTCCAATAAGGCAGACTCCCGACAAAGTGATGAGGAATGGACACTCCGTTCCGACGCTGACTCCAATACACGAGAATTCCTGCCAGACACACTGGCAAAGGAAAAAGGCTAACACCACCAAAACAATTTGAACGTACCCCGATGCCAAAAATACAATTCACACCAACGCAAATTGAGATGTGGCCACAATTTCAGCCTACTACCTTCCCTGGACGAATAACTTGCACGTTTCTCTCGAACCACACGTAACGAGAATATGGGGAGCCGATCCCATTGTACCCACGCTCTACTATCCTATACCCACAAGGGATTATCCAGCAAAAACTATTGTTCTAGAGGGGTCCCCAATTATGCCTCCCGAACCGACAATAGAAAACACTCCTCCCAATCAAAACCAATCCGCCCAAATATTTCTTTCCCACGGAGAGATACAGGGATTAACCCTAATACAACTACGGGTGCCCTAAGTGACCTTCCACCAACCTCCTACAACACTTCTACGGGGGTTTCGGTGTGACAACAGCAAATATCGGGTAGCATTCGCAGAATAGAACAGCTGCCTGTACTGGTGAGGCATGTGTGAGTAGACAAATGGCTAACATTTGAATCTGCATCCATTAGGCTGACAACATTACTTAGCGAACCTGAGAATAGCAAAACCAACACCTCGGAAAAAGTACAATTATTCAACTAAAATGGGGAAATATGAAGAATTTATTGCAGGAAGATAGAGCTGCTGGAAGAATAATATCTCGCGATCTGTTCTATTATATCTATCATTATAATCTGTTTCATGCTTCTGGTTATTCTCCCTATTGAGCGAACGGGACGATTCTTAAGTGGATCAAAACTCGACATTATTTTTTTAGGATATCCTTTTGAGAAGTCATAGAAAAGGAGAAGCAGAAGTGAGATGAGCAACGGTACACACAAGTCATATGTGCAGAGAGCGGTCTAAAAAGTTGCATTTAGCCTGCCTGTGTGGATGCATTGCATTCGAGCCCTGTCGATTGTATCGAACTGGATTCAATAAAGTAGATTGAGTCTCACCTAGGAGTCTGTACCATATGTTTACACACATGCAAAATCTACTGGGGACATTCACTCTGCACATGTACAGCATCAAAACTGAAATATAATTGACAACAGATGTAATTTGACTACAGCACAAACACGTGTGATCTGTCTGGGGATCATCCCGTGAGTGTAGTAATGTATCGATATCATCTTCATACGTGCGCTTGTTCCCTTAGCAACACAGCACAGACGACCAGAGTCGTGATTTAGCAGTTTAAGAGAACGATGTCATCTGATCAGAATCAAAACCGACAAGATACTTTGACTGGTGACAGCATGTATTTCAAGGACTCAGTAATGATATTGATAACAAATTTGGCTTAAAACGCGTGACGTGACATGGCAAGGGGTCTTTTCGAGAGAAGAATGATCGCATGAACATTTTGACTGCAGCTTCCTCGGCCCACGATCGCACTGACTTCGATTTATCGGATTCGGATGTCGAATTCGCTATTCGGATGTCGAATTCGTTTCTCCCGTCCAGCAATGAACGCTTCCAATAAAGAGTCGAAGTGACGAACAAATTCTTCTCATCAGTCCGGTGTTAGGAACTTGAACGTAGCTGTCTGAGAACGTCATCGTCCGAGTCAGTTGTATGATCATCAAGAAGGCCTGCTGTCCAATTAAGTTATTATCTGTCTGTCCAATGTCGGAGGTACTTGGTTCAAGTGTCGTATGTGTGATGACATTCGGCCGATATACCTGTGACCTGATCTGTTGCGTCGCAGGACCACAGCCAGAGAAATTATAGGGATATATACAAAATAAGTTAAATGATGCTAGATGATCCAATACAAATTAGGTCAAATTCGATGTTGAAATAGATGGAGACGCTTGTGACCGCGATTGCCTTACTGTCCTAGATACTCTAACATCAATACATGTCCTAGTTTCACCTAACAATACACAGCATATCGGGAAAGAACAGATGCAGTTTGTACTCACCAGTCAGTCTCTGTAACAGCGTTTCACCTGGTCCATTAACCATTTCTGCCATTACTCAAACACTGAGTATGTTGGACATAAACAAGAATCCTGGTTCTCCAATTCTCCTCCTGAAGTGTGCTCCTAGAGCTTGCTTCCATCCTCGGCAAGGTCAATGGCCTACCATAGTCATCGGGCTGTTGCCCTCCTTTCCATGTTTGACCTGTTCCTGAGGAGGGAGTCCAACTCTCCCAATTATAGGCCGATTGCTATCACTCGGTACAGGCTTTCGTAACTTATGAAGACTATGGTCTATAAACATGTCTTAAATTTTCAGAGAACAAATGTCAGATCAACGACCACCAGCACAGTTTCTGATATGGCCGGTCTACTGGAGACATGAAACACCTATCAGTGATCCTCAGCCATCGAATCTTATTGTGAAAGTGGAGTTATTGCTCTTGATAGTGGCAAAACCTTCGGCCGTGTATATCCCAGTGCCAGGTTCGGAAACGCGTTAGGTCGCGATGTAAACACTTTGTTGAAGGATTCCAAAATGGTCACAATTAATGTTAGTCTCAGAAGGAGTGTCACGTTTCGGAACGCCAGATCTAGAAATAAAGGTTACGTGAAAAAATATAAATAGTGCCCCGAGAATCCAAATGGCCGCTTCACTTGAGTATTTCATGGGGTCTGAACGATGGATGGTCTGGAAACGATCGACACGTTCCAAAACGCGCAAATCTTGAGTTGTCAAACGAAAACCGTTGTTGTTTACTTGGATGGCCACCCTCTCGGATCGTCTTCAATGAGGCTCTTGAGAGAATGGCGCTTCGGGATAGAAGGTCTGATGACCCTTGAGGATCCCACATTTGGATGTGTTAAGTGTTCGGGCCGTATCCGCCTCCCCAGGCAACTTGTTCCATACTTTCCAGATTCTATTAAAGTGGAGTTTTTTTCCTAACCTCTAATATTGCTCTTCTTGAGCGAAACTTTTCTGGAGTTTTCCCCGGTTCTACTATCATTTTTAAATTCTACATAGTTGTCAATAGTGATGGGCAACTCTCCTTGTATAATATTATAAATTGTCACCAGATCCTGGCGTGTACGATGATGCTCAATCCTAATCAATCCTAGTGATTTCATTCTGTCCTTTTAGGATTTTTTCCTCATTCCTGATAATAAATCCGTCATTCTACGATGGACACCTTCCAGTGAGCCAACACCTTTCTCCAAGTGGAGCTTCCATACAGGTGTACAATAGTCTGAGTGGGGCCTCGGTAGAGATTTGTACAGAATCAGTATCACGTTCTTATTGAAGTCACCAACTTCCGTTCGATAATGCCTACCACAATGTTAGCTTGCTTTGATGCTTCTGCGCATTGACGACTGAATTTTATTGTACAATTCACGTACATTCCAAGAACCTTTCCTTCATCAGTGGACTCCATTGCAGTTCCTTCCGTGGTGTAACTGTAATTCTGGTCTCAATATCAGAAATTTATGAATGAACATTTTCCTACATTGAAGTTCAATTGCAAGTTTGCTGACCATGCTAATATTCTGTCAAAATCATGTTGTACTACTTGCTAATCTTGTTCATTTGATACATGGCATATTACTCTCGTTTCATCTGCAAATTTGCTGATCTCTGAACACACAGGTCCTAGTACTGAACCTTGCACAATGAAGCCTGTCACATTCGTCCGCCTGTTTCATGTAAAACGACACGCTGTTTTCTATTTGCCAACTATTCCTTTATCCATTGCAGTACTAACCCATCAATTCCACGTGCCTTGTCTTTGGTAACCAATCGTCTGTGCTGTACTGTATCAAATGCCCTTTTGTAAGTCTGAATAAATGACATCAACTGGGATTCCCCGGTCTTTATATTATGTTAGTCTGTCCCAGTAGGTTAGCAAGTTTGTAACACACGATCTCCCTCTTTCGGTAACCATGCTGAGTGTCTAATATCAGGTTAATTTCATCCAGATGCTCGATAACTGTTCCACAATCCTCCCAGGAATGGAGGTAAGGTTTATTGGTATATATTGAGATAAATCAGAGCGCTCTACTTTTTCGAACAATGGCGTGATATTTTTTTTTTTCAATCGTCTGGTAGCTGTGATGTATCCAGTGATTTTCAAAATATTAGTTGCAATGGTTCTTCGAAATAATCTGATTTGATATTTCCTAGACCAACTGCCTTTCCTGTCTCAGTTGACGGTACTTTCTGTAGAGTCGTTCCGTCGGATATTAATGAATTCAGTAGCTTGTCATCTTCTTCCTTGTTAAAATATGTCATTTTCTGGTACAGCTTGCTCTTCGTTAGTGGAAACTTTGCCTGAAAAATATGGATGAAAGCAATTATTTATGGTCGGCATTTTTCTTTCAAACCCTTCCTGGGTGTTCGTACGGCGGATATGTGTGCAGAGGGATACATCTCGGATAAACCCGGTAATTGCACTAGCGTGAACACCTCTCGGCAACTGCCGCGGGCACCGCGGATACGGCGAATGCAAAACTGACGTGGCGATATAAACGACTCTTGGTGGCGAGAATTTAATTACACTTCTTGCTAGTAATTGGGATTATCAGGATAATATCCTCAATTTGCCACAGTATCCATTGGAATCTATCTTCCTAAGCCTATAAAGTTATTAGGCTAACTCAGAAATAGAGAAATAGCAAAACTGTCACCGCAGCTACAAATCTAATTAGGGGAAAACTATGTTTTTGCTGGAAGCGGTAAGATTCATTCAAGAATCGAATAATACCATTTATCGATTTGCGTTTGACATCTCCAGCCAGGAAAATGGGTTTCTGTTTGGATGTGAAGCAAACACAAGAAAATATGTTATGGACGAACTGACTTCGAAAAGAGTTAAACATGGCATACAAAACGAAGTACAAAATTTACTTTTTGGTAATATCCCAACAACTTCCCCCAGGATCTGAGAGAGTGGTCAGATCCTGATCATCCTGGGGTTCACTGGTCAGATGATGACGTGAAATTGCATACCCGGGAGCAGGTTGGGATTGGTTACTACACACCCCTGCCTCGTTGTCATCTGTGCACTAGTCTAGAAAAAGCTGGACATCGCCGGTGCTCATTCACGATCAGTACGGCCATATTTCCCCGATGAGCCTTCAGTGGCTTCATGAACCCGTGGCATTCGAATCGAATCAAAGCAAATCAATCAACTAGACACTCACACAGTCGTATGCTGGCTAATCGACCGTAAATGCCCTATACCTGTGTTACTTTGTGTGTTATACTTGTTATGCGTGTCACTCCAAACGAACTTCGGCTTGAGAGTGGCGCAATATTATCTATAATAAGACTAGTAAATTTGGAAAATGTCCTCGTCTCTCAGCATACTAACCGAACAAGCAAGGCGTTATAATACATTCATGGTAAGACAAGCTGTGGCACTTCTAAGAGACGACTATTTGCATTTATTGTTCGAGTTTCATTGTGAATCACTTTCATTTAAACGATTGCCATGATTACCCAGCTGTATTGTAAACGAGTGTTCGGCACCTAGTATTGACATTCATTTGATGCGATCATTCGAGGGATCCTATAGTAGTGGCCGAGTCATCAAAACATAACAACGAAACTGCAGGGCATGTGTAAACCGTCACCACACAATTCCTTCGTGAAAGATGACAACGTTTTACGTGTTTGATGATGATAACAATATCAATTTGATTTATATAGCGTACAAATCCGTCGAAGTGATGATCGAGGCGCTGTACAGAAAAAACGAACGGAAGAGAAGGAATTATTGGTTACAATTATGAACAATGAGACGAGGCAGCCTACAAAATATTAACATGTATGGAAAAAACTATAACAATAAGAAATACACCTAAGGATATTAACTCCGAATTTGTATGTATTTCATGCACTATTTATATCGTTCCACTTCCTTAGATATTCTACCCTTAGTACCTATATAGCCTATGTAGACATATTCGTGCACTTGCTCCACGTACAGAATGTTGTTTCATAAACGTATAATCGTTGATCGTTGATGTCATGCACTCGTCGGATGTCCCATGTCATTACGACTCATGTATGAGACTGCCTGATGATCTACACATCCTCTGATAATCCCCAGCAACGGTACATAATGCACTACATATGTAACGTCCTACTTGAATTACACGCTAAAATTACCGAACTGAAATTGATACTCAAACTTTGTAAGCAATCATAACTCATCATTGACTAACATAATAATCACATTTTGGATCGACACGAGGCCTTCTCAACTTTCAGAGAGGGAGAATTCAATGCTTGCGAAATTACTGTAAGTGACTGGTAACGGTGTTTCAGGAATGCAGGACGGGTGAGGACATGAATCGTACTCCGTTCAAAGACACAAACAGGATATATAAATGGGTCTGACACGTTTTTTAAAGCTATTGTGGAGCGTCCCGACATCGAAGTAGGGGGTGAACGAAACTCCATTCGCTAAAAATTCAGTCACAAGAATTTAAGAGCTCACATCAACTGTCAGTATGAATACCTTCACCGCACTGCATATCGGATATTGAATTATTGTCGTCTCGACACGATTCCAAATTATCCTTGAAGAGGTCAATGGGGCAATCGGGATTAATGCTGAACATATCGATCGGCTTGAAAGACAGTCTAGACGTAAGATATTTCGAGTGGTCGGTGTTACCCTGACCTCATTACAGGAAGGAGGCCACCAGCCTGTCCAGTCAATATACAACTCAGTGAATCCGACACTCTTCTCACGATTCCAGGCGTACCAAACACAAATGATGTCTTCAGTGACGGTGACATCTTTGTCGTGGCATTGTTTCTCATATGTCCAATTCATCAGTGTTTTCTGTATTTTGATCTTCACAGCGTGAACTGAGGAAACGGTGGCAAATGCATTATTCACTGCATCGGTCGAGTTAGGGTCAGTTCCTGTCTCGAATGGTAAATGAGAAAGAACAAAAGGAGTATAAATCTCAGATGGATTACGTTGATCAGCAGTGAAAGCCCCCACGATAGTTGCATTCACGATTTATGTCACATATAATTTATCAGAAAGAACAATACAGGAATTGATCAGTTTGGCGTCCAGTTGACTGCTAAGGAATTGAAATGAATAATTCATTCGGACGTACTGAAATACGAACATTCACTCTCTGGCTATACGCTAATGCCATCCCTAATCCCAGAACTAATCCCGATCTTAACAATAGAGTTTAAATATTACCAAACAAAGCCAGCAATCAATCAGGAGTGACATTGTATCCAGTGCGCCGCATCTCATTTACCCGTCTTACATACTTTGCATTTAGCTGCCTATTGTTGTGAATTCTCAACAATGCCGTTTCGTTAATATTTTTGTCTATTCAGTCACGTTCTGTGAGTTCAAACGGCGTTCAAATAAATAATATATTACAATAATAGTTCGCAATATTTAGGCAATTCAAATAACAATAGGAACTTTAGTAGTACTTCCGCTCCTCCAGGATCAAGAAAGCGGTTTGATCGTGGCATTCACTGGTCGTTCGTCGGACGTAAAATGGCAACCCTGGGAGCAAGTTGGGATTGGTTACAGTACACAGCTGCGTCGATATTATTTGGACACTTATCAAAAAAAAATTATCGCTGGTGTTCATTCAAGATCAACATTACAAGGGTTCCTTGATGAGCATACAGCCATTCAGTGGTTCCCCGAAACCCGTAGCATTGAAATCGAATTGAGAATGCGTCAATTCTCGGGATCGTTCAGCGTTTTTGTGTACGCTTCAGACAGAGGAGAAATCACACTAGCCCATATAGTACACCAATAACGATCAGACTCCGAAAACTAATTGTTTGGGTTGAACGATTTCGTGACTTCACGTTCCTGTAGGTTATTTATTAGACCTGCCGCGGAGTGCATCTGATGATGAGAAGTGAAACTGGTTGACAAAACACAGGAATGTAGCATTAAATGGTAGGCCGTTGAGATGAAACAAATGTAGGCTGGCTATACATAAAACGTCCCATAAAACATACGCCATGTCCACTTTGTTCGAGGTAAATGTTCGTTTCTAGAGCCACAAGTAGTCTTGATGATGTTTCCCAGGGACTTTGCCACGATCAGCAGAGTTCATAAACATATCGACTTCTTGCAGAAATCGGTGACCAAACGCAGAATGTTGCCAATGTGCCCTTCATTCGTTCAAAATTCATCTGAAATCAACAATTGTCCAACGAAGTTGTCACTAGGTTATTATTATTATTGTATACCATACTTCTATAGCGCCTCTATCGAAAGAAATATCGTTCAGAGGCGCTTTACAGAAAAGAAATACAGATAAGTACAACGAATAAAATGAATGTCCAACAACTAATAAGAAGCGAATAAACAATGGACGATAGAAGAGTAAAAAACTAACTATGGGAATATAATAAAATAAATAGAAAATTCACTGTATGAAATATGAAAATACTATAAGAATAGGAACTATATATACAATATATGTTACAATATGGAAATGTAAGACAAATGGTCTGTAAGAGTATAAAAATACTATTAAAATAGATACGTTTTAAGACATTTCCTGTCTATTGATCCGTTCACAATCGATTCAAATTGCTACTCCTACAACCTTTGTTGGATAACTACAAAACTTGATGACAATGATGACCAAGTCATGGGCCATCACGGGTGTCTTCGACATCATGTCATGGTGATGATCTAATAACCGTACCTTTGGGATGTTAGAGATTTTTCGGTCCAAGTCCCAAATGCCATTATGACATTGATGATAGTTCCGTCAGTCACTTCTCATCAGAATGCACTAGTGAAAGAAATTTACACGTACCAGGTGAGCTACTGTGCCATTGGCACTCTTGTTTTTGGTGTACACCGATGGTCATGTTCTGGACGGCTGGCTCCATACCTCACTTTTTTCAGTGCATCCAATTAGCACAGTCGAACGGGTTCTGTATTTGTATCTGTATGGTACTGCAACAAGATCCTCTTTGGGATATAACTGTTGCAGGTGGTTGAACACACGGAGAAATTAATCGTTGATAATGGGCTCCTTTCACCAAAGCAGACAGCTGCGTAATGTTCAATCTGCGGCCGACCTTGAATACCAGAGGAAGAGATAATACATAGCTTCGGAATGCATAGATGAAAAGAGCGTATTTACTCCTAAAACCCAAATTGACGTTCCAAACTCGTTTCATTTCTGTGTTATCTCCAATAATAGGTTCGATGATGTCACACAGGGAACCAATTGAATGTCTATTGTGATTTCACTGTTCACAATGAACTCCGGATCGCTACTACTCCTCCTACACCCTTTGATGGATGCTGTTGTAACTTGGGCACAATGATGACCTAGTGGTGGACAATCTGGGGTGTGGAAACAATTCAAGGTCCTGGGTCGTCTGGTGGGCCATTTTGTGGAAATCTGCCGAATGCTTCTCCTAAATTTTCAATCTGATGAACATGAAAGTTATTTATAATATGCCATATTTATATAGCGATATTTTCAAACAAAAGTTTATTCAAAAGCGCTTCGCACAATTAGAATATACTGAAATAAATGCAATGAAAACACAATGGGCAAGCGTATGAGAATACCATGGAGTATAGTGAAACTATCAAAGGACAAGTCCAGCCAAATTGGATAAATTTCACAGCATAGTGCATTAAAAATCATGCGATTCAAACTTAGTTTCAGATTCATAGCAT
>JAUOBX010310602.1:0-11119 GCA_032360705.1 Eupentacta quinquesemita
CCGCCGGCCGAGTGTGGCAATTGTTCGAGATATTGATCACACCATTGCAGTTTTCCAGCCTGGCTATCGATATAGCTGAAATCGGCTGGTATGGCACAATCTTCGTTGACTTATAAAATCACTCGAATAAATGGGATGTTCACATTTGGCATTTTGGGGAAGGTTACAGTGAAGCATAAACTGCTAGGAGACCAACATATATACTGCGAGCGTGTCATTTTTGCGATCATGCAAATCATCGATCATCGACAGAAGTGGTGAATTCATGATTACTCTCCCATATATTTGAGAAACTAAATTTATAACTGCTTCCATAATGCTAATCACAGGGAATGTCACGTTTTGTCATCCAGCCTTTGATTAATACTCGGATTTATTATATCCTAACTGTGTGCATCTAGCCGAGGAGAGCCTCCCTTGCACACAACAGTGTCTACTCAAGGTTTAGTTTGCCTTTGGGCAATGAGTAATGAAGGATTATTTGTGGGTAGTTAATCATAAACACAGCCATAATACTCAGTAATTGGAACTCCTGGAGACTACTGTACAGACACATGGTATACTCGGGCAGATTATGCATAATGTTGCGGTGACAGTTGTCAGACATTTACGATCCTCTCCTTCTACATTGCATGATGGGATAATTAAGGATTCTCCCAGGGAGAGTTACGGAGGCTCCACTGATTAGGAGGCCTGGATTGATAGGTTATTGGTACGGGTGGGAGTCTTTGAACTTTTTAGGCAGATGAGCTTTCACACGTTTTCAACTTGGCATTTATTAGTTTTGTGTTGGCTTTGCCCCAGGTTTAGTGGGTGGCTGGGTGGGGAGTTGCTTTGGAATTAGTAAGTAGGAGGTGACAATGCAACATTACAGAAGATGTTGGCCATTAAATAAATAATTTTACAAGCATGTTTGCTTCGTTGTTCGCAATAATAATAAATAGCCCCAAATCAGCTATAGTAAAGTGTCGACCAATGGGGCCTGGGCTGTATATGTTTGGACAGATTTGAAAAAATGAAAAATAAATTTTGAAAGCACAAATTTAGAGTTGTGTAAGCCATATTTATTGGAGACATATTTAAATACTAGTTAGACTCTGTTATCTTTTCCAGCAATGCGGCCATCCTTCCTAATTTTGAGTTCTCTTGTTTCATTTCAGCGCGACCGTTGAGCAATATCTCCTTGAGAAGTCGCGCCTCACCTCTCAGGCGCTCAACGAGAGGAGCTACCATGTCTTCTACTACCTGTTGGCCGGGGCTTCAGCTGCCGAGAGGGACAGCCTGTGGCTGGACAAACCAAATACGTTCTTCTACCTTAACCAGGTTTGTGCAGCTCCATTGATTCAAACTCTTTGTTGACCGGTTCCGCAATTGATGCGGGCCCCGTTCACAGGCTCGAGGGCACACAGCGGGTCAACCTACAAGCTTGGGCCATGTTTTTTTTATTTTTCTTTAAAAACAAAGTGACAAGAGGAAGGGCGAACCCATAATTGCCCAAACAAAGTAAGGCAACCCCCAAGTACAAGAAACTAGAAGAACAAAGAAAGATTCAGCTTGTTGATTCTGCTCTTGAACAGCTGAAGATTGAAAGCAGGTGGAAAAACATCCTGAGGAAGCCTATTCCACGCACATGAAGTGCGAGGAAAAAATGAGCAAGCATAGGTTTCGGTGCGATGACGCGGGAGGTGCAACCGGAACGGGTGGCTGGAATAAGAGGAGCGAGTAACCTTGTGAAAAGGAGGGACAGCCTCACTCAGCTCAGAAGAACAGTGACCATGAAAGTATTAACGGTAGAGAAGACAGCGGGATGCGCACTTGATGGGTAGTTGAATCCAAAACTGAATGAATAACTACCTAACCAACTACACATCTCTTCTGTTCTTCTCTCCTTTACAGATGGCGCTTTGGTTACAGTAAAGCTAGAAATTAAGGAGGAATCTGACGTTGACATGGAGGATAACAACACTGAGATGGGTAAGAAATTGTCCTAATTACTTGCGAACCATAGACCCTATAGACAGCAAACCAAGATGAGCAGTTATTTGCAAACAATGACGAATGTGTGCCCTTGAGCTGTGACTGGGTATGGCACATGTACAGACCGTAGAGGCTACTTCGAAGGAACCTGGGAAGTGAGAACATAGGTCCAAGCCTAAATTTTTGGGGTTTAAGTTCAGGCTGCAATTTGTTCAAGTCCACCCGCAAAGGTCGGGCTGCGAAGAAAAACTAGCTTTATCAACCAAAACTTCATGGCTGCACCTTTAACTTTTATCATCCATTACCCTTCATATGCTAGTGGGCTAGGCCTACTCAATTTATCTGAATAATGCACTGCCCCAATGGACATATGGCCTATAGGCCGGGATCGTGTTTAGTCATAATGAAACTTGAATGCCTGAGAACTTTTCAAATATTACACTACCACAAAGGTACAGTACAGTACAGTACAGATACAGTATATCCCACTGGAAGTCAGATTCTTCATCAGCAATTTCATTGTGGTCCATATCTTATGTTCTCTTGGGGCAAGATTGTATTTCCATGAGAAGATGTTAAAATCCAAATGGATATATAAAATAAAATAAAAATCAACAGGGTGGGACTAGGTGAGGCTGTTAAATGCGCTATCAGTATCATTCTATACAGGGAACCATGCAGTCCAGCCCAAATACTAAAATGCACTGTCTGAAGTCACTTCGTAAATAATGTGCCTCAGAATCTTGTCAGAAGTATTATTATCACCCCATCTGCATGTCTGTTTGATCATTCAATGTATTTTGAAAGTTCTGGACGTTATTTCTTGTGATTTGGTACCATGCAAAACCAGGCCACACCAACTCATGAGAGTTTGCACAGGGACCAGTTCTGCAAAATTTCATTGAACATTGGTTCAATCGCTGGTTATAAGCCTGCTCAGATGCTGTTTGGTACAGTATGGACTGCATAAACAATGTTCTCAATGTCCTGCTGTGGCAACAATTATTTTAGGCTGTGTAGCCAGGTTGCGAAGGTTGTAATGGTCTATCGCTGTGCGCGGCTGGAGCAACACTCCGTTGAATAATTGTACACATACAATACTACAATGCCACCGAGGGCAGGGCTCATGAGAGCACTGTGTGTTATGTAAAATTGTGAAATTAGGAAAGTTCCCCAGCGGAAGAATCAATGAACAGTGATTGAAAACAATGAGGAATATGAGCTAAGGTAATGCAGATGTTCAATATTTAAAAAAGATTGCGGACTGCTGGACGCCATTAGTTGAGTGGCATGTGGGATACTGCATCCAAATTAAAATTGCTATTACACTCCTCCTTCACCCATCAATAGATGATGACTATTGATCACAATGATGTTGTCATTTTGTGTATTTTTGTGAAAATCTGTCAAATGCTTTCAGTAGTTAGAGTTTGAATCTGCTAATCATGAAGTTGATCGTTATTATCGGGTGCCAATGCTACATAATATGGTGTTCAGGGATTTACGGTCTAAGATTGTCTGATGGGCCATTTTGCAAAAATATGCCAGATGCTTCTCCTCCCTAGAGTTTGAATCTGCTGATCATGAAACCTGGTCCTAATTATCGCTGTTTATCGGGTACCAATGCTACATAAAGGGTGCTCAGAGATTTATGGTCCAAGGTTATCTGGTGGGCCATTTGTTGAAAATATTCCAAATGCTCCTCCTCCAAAGAGTTTGAATCAGATGGTCATGAAAATGGATCATTTTTCAGCTCACTCTATCCATATGGCTAGGTGAGCTATTGTGATCATGCATGTCTATCTATATATTTATATATCTATCTATCTGTCCACAATTAACTCCAAATTACCACTCCCCCACACCTATTTTTGGATGATGATGGAACTTGGTCACAATGATGACCAAGTGATGGGCCATCTAGGTCATCTAGTGGGCTATTTTGTGTAAATCTGCAAAATGCTTCTCCTCCCAGAGTTCAAACCCGGTGATCATGAAAGTTGGTCATCATCATCGGGTACCAATGCTACATATAGGGTATTTAGGGATTTGAGATCCAAGGCCGTTTAGTGTGCTATTTGAGCTCATTGTGAAAATCTGCCGAATGCTCCAATTTTCTCCCAGACTTCAAATCTGGTGATCATGAAAGTTGGTCATTATTATCCGGTCCAAATGCCACACATATGGTGTTAGGGGATTTAGGGTCCAAGGTCATCTGGTTGGCCATTTGGGCCCATTTATGAAAATCTACCAAATGCCTCTCGATCCTCCTAGAGTTCAAATATCCTATGATCATGAAAGTTTGTGATTATCATCAAGTACCAATGCTACGTATAGGGTGTTCAGGGATCAGAGGTTGTATGGTGAACCATTGCGGCCATTTTGTGGGAATGTGTTGAATGCTCCTCCTTTCAGAGTTTGAATCTAATGATCATAAAAATAAAAGTTGGTCATCGTAATAGGTGGGGACCTAGGGTACCAATGCCACATATGGAGTGTGTAATTTTGAGGGTCATATGAACAGTCTGAGAGCACCTCCCCACTCACATGCACTACACTGATGCAAATAAACATAGATAGATAGATAGATAAATAGCATTTATAGAGCGCCTATCCCAACGAAGGCTCTAGGCGCTTAACAGAAAATATACAAAGTACATATAGGCTACAAAAAGGAAAGAGTGTCAGTTTTAAGAAAATCTTTGTGTGAAGAGGTGAGTTTTCATGGCGGCCCTGAAAAGCTTTGAAGACCCAGATTCCTTGACGTTCTTAAGGAGGTTGTTCCAGATTCTCGGACCAGACACCCGGAGCGCTCTATCGCCAACAGTGGAGTGATCTTCTGTGCCATTGGTAGGCCTACTCTTGTATTGGGAACCAATGCTACATGAAAGATCGTTCAAAAGGTCATCAAGTCATTCTAGTGAGCCATTCGGGCCCTTTCGTGAAAATCTGTTGAATGCTTCTCCTCCTAGAGTTTGAATCAGATGAACATGAAAGTTATTCATTATTATCGGGTACCATTGCTACATATCGGGTGTGCAGGGATTCAGGTCCAAGGTCATCTGGTGAGCCATTTGGGAAATTTTCCGGAAGATATGTCAAATGCCTAATTATCCTGCTCGTTTCCGACATTCATGAAAGTTGGTCATTGTAATTGGGTACCAATGATTTATATGGAGGTGTTTCGGGATGTGAGGCCGATTGTCACCTGGGGGTCACTTTTAGGCCAAATAGTCATTTTGATGGTCTCTTTCCTTGAGGGTAATATGGACCAAATGCTTCTCTTACTCATCTGCATCAAACCTAAACATCGAAACAAGTGAGCTACTGTGTTATTGGCACTCTTGTTTGTTGTAGTACATTGGCCAACTCACTGCATTCTTTGGCAAGATTCATCAAGTTGTTAGCAGTTTTGTCGACTCATTCTGTAGAAAGCTTTGTAATTGCTGATTGCAAACTCAATGCAACTCGAAGGAGTCATAGTCAACTCCACTATTTTGTTCCACTGCAGGGTTGAGTAGCTTCTACTCATCCTACAGAACAGGATGAGACATTATAAAGCTGTGTTATCATTGGCCAATTGTACATAAAGGGTGTCTAGGATTCTGAGAACAATGCCCATTACTAAGAGCATATCATGTTGTTGTCCTCCTTTAAAAATGGATTAATCCACATTCCTTTTCACCAACAGATAACATAGATTTCTTCGATGATGTCCCTGGATGCTCTGCTAACAAAGTATACATGTCAAACGAGGGACCTACTACACTAGAAGAGACGATACCCAAAGTAGAAGAGCCTGATGAGAAAGTTACAGGTAGAAGACAAAGTCAGTGCCCATACTGTGAAGAAACATTGACCAAATGTAACAGAATGAAACTGTGTGAGAGAGTACTTTCAGGTAGAGGAATGTATCAGTGTGAATATTGTGAGAAAGCATTTGTCAGGTCTAGCATGTTAGCAAGGCATGTGATAGTACACACTGGTGAAAGACCATACAAATGTAGCATATGTGAGATAACATTCACACAGGCCAGAAGCCTGATTGATCATGAGAGAATACATACTGGTGAAAGACCATACAAATGCCTGCGATGTGAGAAAACCTTTGCACATTTTGGGAGCCGTAGGAAGCATGAGAGAATACATACGGGTGAGAAACCATACAAATGCAACGAATGTGAGAAAACATTCAGACAGTCCACAAGCCTGAGAATTCATGAGAGAAAACATACTGGTGAAAGACCATACAAATGCAGTGAATGTGAGAAAACCTTTTCACAGTCTGGGAACCTGAGAAATCATGAGAGGATACATACTGGTGAGAGACCATACAAATGCAGTAAATGTGAGAAAACCTTCATGCAGTCCAGTAGCCTGAGATATCATGAGAGTAAACATACTGGTGAAAGACCTCATAAATGCAGTGTATGTGAGAAAGTATTTCAACATTCAAGTGACCTGAGGAAGCATGGAAAAATACACACTGGTGAAAGACCATATGAATGCTTGCTATGTGAGAAAACTTTTATACAGTCCAGTAACCTGAGTTATCATGAGAGAATACATACTGGTGAGAGGCCACACAAATGCAGTAAATGTGAGAAAACCTTCATACAGCCTGGAAGTCTGAGAAAGCATGAGAGAATACATACTGATGAAAACCATATGTGCTGTCCTCACGCCACGATGGCTGGTGGCGCTATACAGCTAGATAACCCCACGAGAAAGTCTATGAGAAGATGATGCCTTTTCCCATATTTTATTCCCGATTTAATTGGTAAAACTGTAAAACAACAAGAAAAAGAAAGAAATACTCAATATACGATAGATCATATTACACATAATGACCTTGGCGACACATACGACTCATGCAAACATCGAACATTCTCAAACTACGCAACCGAATACACATAAACACCCAACCCGAGTGCAAAACATGTACGCAACCGTAACACCACCCGAAGAATTATAACCATAACACACATACGGACCTGCGACTACGAAACTCGCAGCCTATACACAACGCGCACACAAGCAATACAACCCAGCATATCGCGACACACGAAAACGATAGACGTAAACAGAACGAACAAGCCCGCAACCCAATATGCAGAAACGGACACAAATTGTCCCAATGTACAGCAATCTCATACAACCATATGCAGATCCTACACAGCAAATATAGACACTACTGCAGCCGAAAAGAGAGAAAGGTCAAATCCTGACCCCGCCTGATATGATACGGAATCGTACGCAGAGTCTACGGACGGAGCGTACTGCGACAAACAAGCAAAGTAATCGGACACCTCCCTACGACTACTGGGTGTGTGTACAGTAGACCCTGCTACTATGAACACCGCACCTATAGTAATACATGTGGACCTATAGATGAGGGAGAAAAGAATTGTGAGAACAAGCTCAGGGAAATGCTCTGAAAATAGCGAATTCGTAACCAAAACTTATGAACGTCATACAGGACGAGTCTGCAGAGTTACGAGAATAGGATAGTACTTACAAATCGTGGTGTCGAACCGGAATTCACGATGAAATTGCGAATACGGCGAAAGTAAATAAATGATTGTGTAGCGTGATATCTTGTGATAAACGATAATAAAATCGATAGGCGGAACTTCGGAATCAATACGATCAGATATATGATATATAATGAGGGCGCTATGCGAGTACCAAGAATTAAACTCGAACCAACACACCATACAAATGCAATTCATGTGAGAAAACCTTTGCACAGTCAAGTAACCTGAGATATCATGAGAGTATACATACTGGTGAAAGACCTCATAAATGCAGTATATGTGGGAAAGTATTTCAACATTCAAGTGACCTGAGGAAGCATGAAAAAATACACACTGGTGAAAGACCATATGAATGCTTGCTATGTGAGAGAGCATTTCAGTATTCAAGTGACCTGAAAAGGCATGAGAGAATACATACTGGTGAAAGACCATACAAATGCAGCAAATGTGAGAGAACCTTCACACATTCCAGGAACCTAAGAGCTCATGAGAGGATACATACTGGTGACAGACCATAGAAAATCCGCAAATTTGAGGAAACGAAGCTCGAAAGATCATGGGAGTATACAAACTGATTGAAAAACAATATCAATACAGTCATCGAAAAACTATAAATGGTGCAGTCATTGTGGGGCAGTGTTCACATGCGTCTGTCACCTTAGAAAACACAAGAGAATAGATTGGTGAAAGACTATACAAATGCAATAATTGTGAGAAAACTTTGCACAGTCTTATAGCCTGAGAAATGTGAGGAAACCTTCATACCACGCAATAGCCCCGAGAATTCTTGAAATAATACATATGGTAACAAACCAAATGCCAGCAATGCAAGGAAGTATTTACACAATCATTTACTTCAAGATACGAAGGCATACGAGTATAGATACTAGTGAAAAACAACAACATTGCAGTCATTGTGAACGGGTATTTATTCAACTATATACCTTGAATGATCATGAGAGATCACATACTGGTTGGAAGTATCAGTACAAGTGGGTATGTTGAGAATTGATGCAGGAGCAAACACTTGTAAAAAAGTACATTCCCATGTTGTAGCATTGCTCTTAGAACTGAACATTTGCCCATTGTATTAGGTCACAATCCCTGTCCCTGCCAGGGTACTTGAAGCTGGAGTTTTCCTCTAGAGGTTCGCTGTCCAGGGTGATATTGGCTTGGACGTTTGTTCCGCTATTTAACTAGACTCTTCGACTTTGGCACTGATTTGAATGCCATAGTTGTTGGCCACTGTAGAAAGCTTGTTGGCAAGGTTTTGGAGTTGGTTGATGCTGCCAGTATATGTGAGAAAGGATTTCAACATTCAATTAACCTGAAGAAGCATGGAAAAATACATACTGGTGAAAGACCACATGAATGCCTGTGTTGTGAGAAAGTATTTCAGCGTTCGAGTGACCTGAAAAGGCATGGGAGAATCCATTCTGGTGAAAGACCATGCAAATGTGAGAGAACCTTCGCAGAGTCCAGGAGCCTGAGAGATCATGAGAGAATACATAATGGTGGAAAACCATACAAATGCAGTAAATGTGAGAAAACCTTTACACATTCCCAGGAACCTGAGAGCTCATGAGAGAATACATACTGGTGACAGACCATGAAAATGCAGCAAATTTGAGGAAACAAAGCTTGGAAAATCATGAGAGTATGTATACAAACTGATGGAATGACAATACAGTCATTGACAATCTTCATCGGTGCAGTCATTGTAGGAGAGTATATCACATGCATCTGTTACCTCAGAAAACATGAGACAATAGATACTAATGAACGACTATACAAATTCAATAATTGTGACGAAACTTCACACTGTCAAATTGCCTGATAATTCCCAAAATGAAATCTAGTTAGACACATGCCTGAAAAAACATATCAATGCTGCCATCGTGAAGAATGGGTCTGCAGATGGCATGATGTGATACATACTGAAGAATGCAGTCGTTGTGAATTATTACCCCAAGGTAACAGAATGACACTGTGTGAGGCTGTATTTGCAGCTGAAAGACTGTCCAGTTCAAATCATTGTGAGAATGTGTTTGTTAGCTCTAACATGTTAGCAAGGCATGAGGAAATACATGCACATTAGCTGATGAGTCAATGCTCTATTGCATATGTGGTCAGTTCGTTCAGTTGTGTGCAGTGGTTATGCTAGGTGTCACTGAAAATTACAACTGGTTGTGAATGTTTGCAGAACAGCACATTATGGAACCACATGGTATGACATATTTGCTGCAGAACATTGGCTAAGTGTTTGGCCAGGTGACTGCATTTATTTGCTAATATATATTGAGTTACTAACAGTTGCGTATTCTCACCCTGTAAAAAGCAACTTGGTTGTAACGGACAATGCAACTTGATGAAGTCATAATTACCGTTTGTTCCAGCCGTTGTAGCTTCTACTTCTACAGAATCGATTGAACAATCGAAACGTTTTGTTATCATTGGTACATAGCAGTCGAGGTTGTCCAGCAATTGGAGAACAATGCCCATTGCTAAGATCATATCAAATTGATATCGTCTTCCACAAAAATGGATCAATCCACATTGCTTTTCACCAACAGATAACATGGATTCCTTCAATGATGACCCTGGATACTCTGCTAACAAAAGATACATGCCAAACAGGGGACCTTCTACACTAGAAGAGACGATACCCAGAGTAGTAGAGCCTGATAAGGAAGATAGAAGACAAGATCGGTGCCCTTGTGAGAAAGTGTTTGTAAGCTCTAGCATGTTAGCAAGGCATGTGATAGTACACACTGGTGAGAGACCACACAAATGCAGACAATGTGAAGAAGCATTCCAACATTCGAGTGGCCTGAAAGAGCACGAGAGAATACATACTGGTGAAAAACCATACAATTGTGGTTTATGTGAGAAAACATTCACACGGTCTGGCAGCCTGACGAAGCATGAGAGAATACATACTGGCGAAAGACCATACGTGTGCAGTAAATGTGGGAAAACATTCATACGGTCTGGCAGCCTTAGAGATCATGAGAGAATACACACTGGTGACAGACCGTACAAATGCAGTACATGTGAGAAAACCTTCACACAATCAAGTAACCTGTGTAGTCACGAGAGAACACATACTGGTGAAAGACCATACAAATGCAGTAAATGTGAGAAAACCTTCACACAGTCCAGTAATCTGAGATATCATATGAGAATACATACTGGTGAAAGACCATACAAATGTAGTTTCTGTGAGAAAGCATTTAAAAATGCAAGGTGCCTGGAACGGCATGAGAAGATACATACTGGTGAAAGACCATACAAATGCAGTAAATGTGAGAAAACTTTTATACAGTCCAGTAATCTGAGATATCATGAGAGAATACATACTGGTGAGAGGCCATACAAATGCAGTAAATGTGAGAAAACCTTCATACAGCCTGAGAAAGCATGAGAGAATACATACTGGTGAAAAAACCATACAAATGCAATTCATGTGAGAAAACCTTTGCACAGTCAGGTACTCTTAGATATCATGAGAGAATACATACTGGTGAGATACCTCATAAATGCAGTAAATGTGAGAAAGCATCTGAACATTTAAGTGACCTGAAAAACCATGGGAGAATACATAC
>JAUOBX010310713.1:0-11118 GCA_032360705.1 Eupentacta quinquesemita
TCGGACTCGCACTCGCCCCAACGGATTTTTGCCAGGAAACTATCTTTGTTATTTCACTCTTAACAACACAAAATCATTGTAGTGAACATGCGATCACCACTAAGATACTTGACGAGCCTAATTGTGTTTTTTAGTAGCCTAAGCCAAATACACACGGTTGCTAGGGACTCAAAACTTGGACTCAGACTGGCTGGACTTGACTCCATCACTGACCTCTACCATGACGACCAGCCACATCAACCTCCCTGGACCTCGTAAGCCCATTCCTACTGTCCATTCCTTCAACAGTCCCCGTCAACCTCTTTAGATGCAATCACGAATTCCAGCGTGACTCAGAATATTGCCTCAACTCCTCAGAAAACTTTCTGAATTGCCCGCATAATTCCTTAACTGGGCTAATGAGTGCAGCAATTTATGTCTCTAGTAAATTATTACAGAATATACTGAGAGATTGAACCTATACAAAGCCTATCAACGATGCAGACCTGGATTCAGCACTATCATCCGAAATGAACCATCACCTGAAAATGGCATCAGGAAATATCTTTGGCATGCCTGCAATCTGAGAGAGGGGACAATTACACACAAACGGGAACATGACAAATACCTCCCCCTCAAAATCTCCCCTGAATAAATACAGGGCAAGTAGGCAGGGCAGGGCAGGGTTTATTGCAGTGGACGAAAAATCTTGAGATATTCTTTCCGAACATAGTCTAGCACAGTATTCTTTGGTGACCTCTCGCACCATATGAACATAATCAAAATGGGAGTTGGCAATTCTGAGGAGGACAGAGAGAGCGATGGTGAGAACGATGTGTGGCATGGAACTCACAGGCTGAGGATCTGAGGGAGATGCTCAGTCTGGAGGAGTTTGCTGACCAGTTGGCAAACGGAGTGAGATGGTAAGGTCATGTGTTGAGGAGGGATGGTGATCATGTCCTGAGAGAAGCCCCAGAGTTCCAGGTGGCTGGAGCAAGGAAGTGAGGACGGCAGAAGATGACATGGGAGAGACATATGGAGGAGGAGACACAGAAGGTTGGATTGAGGAAAGAGGAAGCAATGAATCGACTGAGATGGTGTGAGGGTGTGAGAGACGTTGCTGGTGGAGTGAGGTGAATCCGGCCACCTCTGCAATCGGGAAACAACCAGATTAAAACTGGAAGAAGAGGAAGAAGAAGAAGTGTCTCATGAAACTAGCTACACTCTTGATGAAGAATAACAGCAAATGGTCTGCAAACTATTAGTATTGTTATTTGCAATCAGCGTTTTTCCACACGGACGTACTTATAAATTACATATTCAATGTCAAAATATGCTTTATGACGGATATAACACCACTAACTACATAATACTACATAAGTATGACAAAATGTTTAAATACAAAGGTGGAATATAACCACCAAGTTTCATCTGTTGTCATACAGATTTAAAAAACTTGCCAAAATAAAACATTGACAAGAGGTGGAGGGGATCAATAAATGGATTCACACTGACATTTGGGGCAGAATCAAGCCATCATTCATCTATCGATACGGACTCATCAGTATAGGCATGGTTTGTAGCAAGCCATGCCCTCAACAGCTCTCAAATATCACACCTTTTCTGTGAGGTGTTATTCCATGGTCACATCAATAATCTGGACATCAGTCATTCGCTCATGTGTAAACCATCAACCCGTATATCGGTATATGTATTCAAACAATCCAGCGATGAAATCTATTTGAGAATCTGTTGGGCAGACATATGTTCAATTTGATTTGATTGCTACAGGTTCAGGAAGCCACTGAAGGTTCATGGAAGGACCCTGGCCGTGTTGATCATGGATGAGCACCGGCGATAAGTCACCTTTTCGACTAGAGCTCAGATGTTATCGAGACAGAGGTGTACAGTAACTAAACCCCAACCTGCTCCCGAGACCGCCATTTTGGGTCCTCAACCGATGAACGACCAGTGAACCCCAGGATCTAACCACTTTCTCTGATCCAGGAGGATCAGAAACTTTTCGCTTGTGTATAACTATATGGTTCCAGAGAAATCAGACATTACCATGAAGAGTTATTACAGTATTATGCAAGTCAGTTTTCGATGAAGGCTCTACAGCCAAAGCTTTGATATCCCGGACACACTACATTTGTACTGCCAAGGAACAATAAAATCGAAGATGATATGAGTAGCGACTAGCAAGGAATAATCATGTCATAGCACTCTCATAGATACCTAAAGGCCAGGTGAAGGGCTGATTAATTGCTTCAAAACTGATAGATGAGAAGAGCATATATTTTCATTAGGGGTGCACCGGAATCTGAATCCAGCCGGATTCCATTAATTTAGCAATTCCGGTATCTGGCCCGATTTTGTGCCGATTCCAGATTTCAGTTGAAGTACCTTAATTAAATATGTTCCAGCATACACTCAATTAAAATAATCCTACAGTTGCTTGTTACAATCTATAACTAGACAACTCCTGGCGGTTAAACCGCCAACGTGTATCTCCCCACTTTCATGTGATGTACTCACCTCCTTTGAGGTTGAAGTCACAAGAAAATTATGCAAATTTGACCTCAAATGACCTTCAAATTATTGCCATGTTTTTCGGGACTGATTGTAGACCACATCCACCAAGTTTCATCCAAATCCAACGAAGTTGAAAAAATTATGCAAATTTGACCTCTGTTGACCTCCAAAATAGCCGTTTTTCAGGACCGAATGTAGTCCATATTCACCAGGTTTCTTTTGAATCCAACAAAGTTGAAAAAAATTATGCAAATTTGACCTCCGGTGACCTCAAAATTACCGCCATGTTTTTCGGGACTGAATGTAGTCCATATCTCCCATGTTTCGTTTGAATACAACAAAGTTGAGAAAATAAGCAAATTTGACCTCCAGTGACCTCGAAATTACCGCTATGTTTTTCGGGACCAACTGTAGTCCACATCCACCAAGTTTCGTGTCAATCGGATGAACTCGATATTTTCGCATAAAACGAGTGAAGCAGAGGGCAGCAGTCATGCATCAACGCCCACTTTCGAACCCATTCGAGATTTCTCTGGGCGGGCGTGTGTGCTGTGTGCCGAGTTCCGAATCAAGCGGACATTGCATCGAAGAGTTATTGCGTTAACACGAAAATCTTCCGGCGGCGGCGGCGACGGAGACGACGAAGGCAAAACCATAATATCCACGAAAGTGGGGATATCATTATAGCGATTAGCGAGGTGCCCGAACACGAAATAGCACATCTCTGGAGATCACTGCACACCACAACCCACTGACTAGTAGTAAATACCAGAACAGCGCCACGAACCGAGGGGCCTGGTAAATTTTCGTTCGAATCCAACAAAGTTGGAAAAAATTACGCAAATTTGACCTCCGGTGACCTCAAGATTACTGCCATGTTTTTTGGGACCGAATGTAGTCCATATCCACCAGGTTTTGTTTGAATCCAACGAAGTTGAAAAAATTACGCAAATTTGACCTCCGGTGACCTCGAAATTAACGCCATGTTTTTCGAGACCAACTATTATCCAAGTTTTGTGTCAATCGGACAAACTTGATATTTTTGCAACAAACGAGTAATATAGAGGGCAGCAGTCATGCACCAATGCCCACTTTCAGACCCATCCAATATTTATCTGGGGTGAACATGTGTGCCAAGTTTCAAATTAATCAGACATTGCGTTGGAGAGTTATTGCGTTAACACGAAAATCTTCCGGCGGCGGCGGAGAAAGCGGCGGCGGCGGAGACGACGAAGGCACAACCATAATATCCCCGAAGTGGGGATATAATGAGAGGTAAACAAATATAAACTATGACAAGGTGAGAAAGTATTGATTTACTTATATATGCAGCTAAAACGTGGGAATCTCTAGAAACGTTAAAAGTGTAGAATACTCTGAGTACTAAGACAAGTACTCTACTACTCTAATTGACGTATTTTAGATAAATAGTTCAACTAACAATGATTACACAATATTGCCATTACCTATGGTGGCCTATTGGGACATCTATCAAGTGGATGTGAATGTGAGTGAATTTAATCTGCAGGTCAGAAATTAGGTTAGGGATCATGGGTCGGCGACGGAAATTATTCCTCCCAAAGTGTGCATTCATTTCGTCAGAGATATCTCCGAGCTCCCAACGGCAACGCGCTCGCTCAGGACACAGCTCCGCCTCTAGTTTCGAATCATAGAACATACCTCTACAATACACATTTATTAGGTACCCTATAATAACTGAAAATGCAAAGGGGATGTATAGTATCGCGCCTGTAAACCATACCGAACTAATGCTGTCGTTACCAAGGACTCGTATATTGACATTTATGTTACACCACGAATACGGATTACAAACGGGCCTAACACTCTCATGTCGAAACCGCATGTCCCAAAGTCTTGATCTGGCTGAATGATACTCATAGGCTTGAGCGATCGCTGAAAGTGACGTATAACCCTCCATGAACGGATCAATATAACGGTTCGTCCGCATGATAGTGATAAGTCATACGGAAAGATCAACTTGTTAGGGAACATTCGTATCAACGAATCACTTCTATCTATAAGATGAAATAAACTTCCATCCAAGTCATAATATCACAAATTAACGCACTAGATACGATGAGTTATATGCTTGTTCAATCCCTTATTTCGGTGGCGTACTATAAGAATGTTTCAGGCTTTGTCTCATTCTGACCAACGCACTTAACGTATTCCCATGTGCTCTACCATTATTGTGCGTTTACCTGGGATAAATCAATTGACTAATTGAATAGGCTAACTCACGACTGACCTGACTATAATATGTTATGTGCGGCTGACAAAGTTCTAGACGATTAGCACGACTGTATGTAATATCCTGATATTATGGTGTTTTGCCAGAGGTGAATAATTTGTAGCATTCATTGAGTTCACAAATAGAGACAGTTCATTATAATTCTTATAATAATTTGGACATCAACTTTATGGGCATTCACGAGAACATGAACGGAATGTTCAATATATGCTATATATGCTTCGTATATGTATCACTACGACCCCGCGTCTAGAGCTGCCCTATTGTTAGGGCTGTAAATATGAATTGCATTAATATCTAGGGATATGCCAGTTCGCAGCTGTAGTTTATATCATTGGAATATTCGATTACGCACAACAAAGAGTGCCCAAGAAGTCGTTTTTCGACGATCATTGAAGAAAAACAACTTACGGCCTACTTATACTTTGGGAGTGCACACTATGAATTGGCCTATTATCAGAGTCAATGCTAAAACAGTCGATATCATGAAAATATCACGGACAATCTGCAACCCCGTTTGTTAATCGATAACGTTTATATTTGCCATGGACAAGGTATATACTGATCTATTCCATCCCATTCGATTCGTACCTACGCGTTGACGATATTTGTTAGTTTCTATTCCAATCACGTCTTGGCTACATGTGAATCACATATGCAGCCACCTGATATATCTTCCAAAAGATGTATGGTGTTATTGCTAGGCAGTAATAATAGGTTTATGTGTAGTCATCACTTTAAACGGCGTTACAGAAAGATTCATGCGAGTTTCGGCGGTTATGAGCAGTCAATTCAACTTGTTCCTTCTATAGACCGCTATTGAAGACGTACATGAGTACATCCACCCAATTATTTCAGATATATTTGTCAGTGACATACGTTCAATCCGGTACTGTAAAGAGGTCATCGATTCTCAAATAGATAGCTTCAGATTCGTGGGAGCGACGCTGACCAAGAAGGTACAGAAGAGATCTGAATCCGGATTGCATCAGCTACAGCAGCAATGACTGGGACCATTATGATATGGGAGTAACGCAAAATGTTCGTATTGAATTCAGGCTCTACAAGTTACCTTTCCATCTTGGCTGCAAGACGACTAAATACCCGATAAAACTACTCAGCATTTTTTACACCGACTGTAAGACCAACGAATATGTCGGGGACCTTGTCAGCCAATACAGCAGTAGTTTAGATACGCCGCGGGTCGTGCCAGTCTCTAGACAGGCTCAGAAATGTCATACCTGTTTGTCATTGCTGCTGACAGTACTATGGAGAGAAAGGTGTCAGCTTCAGCCGTCATGTCTCCTCGACGACCTCACAGTCATGGGATTGAGTAAGGGCGAGTATTCAAAGTGATACCTCATGTAACGACCAGGGCCAAAGCTTGTTAAGCATATCAGTGGCGCCAAGCAACAGTTCTGGGATTCCAGCACCAAACTTTTGTAGATGTAGATTATCTAGTGGCTGTGCTGGATGTTGGTCTCTGTGACCGTAGGTGAGCAGAAAATGTGGTATAATCATGGGTTAATTATTTATAATGGTAGTAACAATAATAATGATAATGATAAACTAGCATTTATCTAGCGCCGCTACATCGAGCACGTAGCGCTGTATACCGGACACACATAATGAGAGAGGTTTGTAGCACCCATGATACAGACAACACGTTTTCATATTACACTGGAATGTTGCCAGGAAACGAACTCCCTAACCCCAATGGGCAACCTGTTCCACCTGCGGGGGTCAGTTAGAGAAATCCCCTGCCACAGCAGACTCAAAACACCCCACCGATGCTTTGCTCCGTGTGTGTAACAATGTAACAATATGGGCCAACACGTGCAATCCTAATTTTAGACAATTCCAGTTTTTTCGACTTGATAACATGAACCTGTGCACAAAAATCTCGCCTGTATGTTAATCTATAAGCACATTATAGGCTGAGTCGCATGGACAGCTCTCCTCTCCGCTTGGTGGGGGGTTCCGCACATCACTCTCGACTCACCTCAACCTCGTTGAATCTGATAGGAAAATGACGGACGCGCACAGGATGACTAGTCTTGACATGACAGGTATACAGTCCGCTGTTGTATTTCACCTCAGTTTAACAATCGTAGAAAAAAGAACCCTCCAATCATGTATTTGTGTTTGATCCCAGCCGTTCACGTGAGTGTTTATTTTGCAGACCAACTCTATTCACTTATGTTCTCGCAGGTAGAGAACTCAGAATCAACTATATGAACATGCAATCCAGGTTACCAAATCAGTGACCGAGTGTGTTGGCTGCTGAGAGTTCCACGACGAGTGCTGAACCTCCAGAATCGTATAATCGAGGTTGCTACTCGGTAATTCTTATATAGTGCCGTAATAAATAGTAACGTTATTAAAGTTACGGAAATTTCACATGCAATACAATGACCTGCAGGCATGCACGGAACGTTATATATGGTGCTGATTCAATCTGAACAATGTGAGATTGAATGGATCTGGCAGGAGAACGTGGCGCTCCGGAAGACAATGATAACACGATCTAGACATGATCAGATTGGCTCTTGGGGTTCAATGGCCGCCGTTTATTGATAATAAATCATAGTTGTCTATCGCAGTAATGAACAGTATCGTTATTAAAGCTACATCAATCTTACGTTCAACCGAATGACCTGCAGGCATGCATGGAACGTTACAATATCCCTGAATCAACATGAACAATGAGAGATTGATCGGATCCGGCAGGGGAACGTGACGCTCAGAGAGAACAGACAATGATTATACGATTTGAACACGTTAGATGCCAATAGCAACTTCAATGATCAGATTAACTTTCGGAGTTCAATTACCGTCGTCCGGTGATACTAAATATATTACTAGTGTGGGACAAACACGTACATTTATATCGTACATAGAGCATACACCTAATTCATCCACCGCCGTTTTCACTTATGACAAGTCTCAGTATCTGTTTATTTATAGAAATTAAATTAAGGTTCGGAACGCATTCACTGAATTGAATTGTGTATGTGTATGGATTAACTGAGGAAATCGAACAGTTGTTACCAATATACTCACGGTATTTCGAACGAAACAGTGAACTAAAGCCTTGAACAGTTATTCAACTTCGAACCGAAATTGTATGTTCAGATCGCAGTGTCATATAACTGGAATTCTGCTTTTGCTCTATTTCACCGTATATGTCATAGCAATCTGGTCTGGAATGAAACAAAAATTGACAAATCATTGAGTGCCTTAGCAATCCGGCATGTCAGCACAATAGATATTGTATATGGACAACACATTCTTTATGTTTGTCCCTCGTTTGAAGTCGATAAAAAAACTTCTAGGATATAAGGATAAACCCGTGATCCATTCAATAGAGAGATCATAGGAATCGATGCCCATTACAGAGGCATCGTTTTCAGCTGACGGTGTATTGAGGCAGACGGCAACTACTCTCCTCACCGCTCCACATTTTCCCCAATGAAAACACCAGGTTCCCATGTTACTGCTGGGTTGACAGATGGAGGGCTTCAGATTAACGACCGAGCTGAGACTCGAACCGCCCACCTTCAGCATGCGAGGCGAGTGCTGTAACCGTGCACTACGCCATGACCACTCCACAACAACCTGTAGTGGCTCAATACCTCTCACTTATTTTCTATTCGCACCACGCTGGACTGATTCAAGTACATCTAGCGATGTCGTAAGCCCAGAGCAACCCATATTACTGAGGATAGTCGTATTAACACACTCTGATTGTGAGTATAATCGACTATACTTTGGATTACGTTTCAAGTGGTTATTGACATTTCATGCGAGAATCGCATTAGGCTTCATTGAGATAACAGGTTGCCGCAGGGTAGCTGTTATTTAGAGAGCAAGATCAATTTGTCAGCGACTAATCTTGCGAGAAATTATTCTCATCTGAAGGCTGAATTAAACATTGATCTCCATTCTTGAGTCATGCTTTCAGGCGGAATACAAATTACACCAATTTCAGCGGTTTTGCAGTGCTGTATAATAACACCACTCAACAAATTGATGATAGATGGCTCCCTGGAAGGTATAACATATATCTGAATTTGAACTATGCTTCGCGCTTGAGATGACATATACGTCCTGTCATAAATTAGTCATCGTTGCCGATTGTCAATTGTTCACTCCCAACAGTCAAAATACGCAGTCCTGTTCATTGATAGGACTCTAATTTCAACAATGTTTCGTTTGTTCCCAATTATCATTCAACAATCAACACCAAAGGTCAATATAAAAAAATCGTGTATCCATTCACAGGGCCAAGAGGCCCCCGCTGTGTGCTTTTCATCATGACGAGTGGTATATGACGTAAATATATATATATATATATTTAACCTCAACTATATAGGGCTACCCAGCTTAGTGTAACGCGTGAACCTAATCCAGATGTGAAAGATACAACAACAGAATGTACACAATTATGGAGTGTGTTCGTTTACTAGCAATATTTGACACAATGTTGTGTGAGTATACTACGCACTGTGGGAGAAGACCCTAAGTATACAGCTCACCAGTAATGAGTGGAGGCCGAATCAATATCCACAGATGCGAGCTGCAATGCTGTAACCAGCCTGGAGCAGCTGTGCGTTGTATGGTTATGCAGCCTTTGTAACACTACCCTCTCCTGAATAGTTTAGCCTGATAACAGTAGAGGCTGATGTGTTTGTTGATCCAGTGCGCCGAAGATAGATGTGCAGCTGTGCTGGTAGGGCGCGTCGATGTATTCCTTCACATGACTCTCAGTGATACAAACCCGTTCTATTTTGCCTGCCAACCGTTATCCATTTGAGATCAGTATTTGACAGAACACCTGACTGCACTTAAGAACAAACTGTTCGTGATCAGATTACTAAACACAAGGCAAACGGGCCTAGATGGGTCAATCGATGGGCAAAGCGACAGACAAATTAATTATAATTTGTTTTCTCGATCCATTTTAACTCCATATTTTGGAAAAATAGTGCAAGTGAAAGTGATCACTCAATATTGTTAATAAAATTACCAAAGCCTATTTGGGTACATGCAGCTGAAATACACATCCAACAAGAGGCTATTCGCATTCAAAATATAATTAATCATGCAGGTCTGAAATTAGGTTAGGAATTTGGATTTGGCATTAGTATTTTAGTATACCCAAATGCATAATAGTTAAAATGCGAAAAGATTTATCCTTGTGTCTCTTCAGATGAATAAAACCATTAAATACTTGGGCCACGGCTCCCATCTTCAGAGCTACTGTCTGGGCCCCTATGCAGGACAAAGTTACTGTCATTAGTATTTTAGTATACTCCGATGTATAATAGTTGAAATGCGAAAGGATTTATCCTTGTCCCTCTTCAGCTGAAAAGAACCTTATGGGCGTGGCCCTTTTGGGCTACTGTCCAGGGGCCCATGCAGTCAGAAATAGCTGTCATTGCCATATTGATGCATTGTTACCCTATATGTATCAAACCCAGCAACATCATATTTCAGCGGTTCGACACGATTATTCTTTTACGAATACGTACTCTACGAAATAGTGTTTGGGTCTGAAGGCGGACATGCAGTGGGCCTGTAGATAGATGTAGATGAAAGCGTTTACACTCCGGCTTTGATAGATACGAAGAGTAAGCAATCAAGTAAGGTAAACTCCAGTGGACCGCTAATGTCACGATTGATACATTACCCAGACGTCGGAGGTAATTGCTCTGTTGTAAACACCGCTAACTTGAAACGTAATAAATCGTTCGAAAGAACTCATCGAACTAGGCCTACATGACCATTGATACCTCTGAATAATCCTGATGAAAACTGAACGTCGGGTGTTGGACTTTTCTCTGCTATTCTTAAGCCGATTCAGGCTGTCTGATTGTATGATAAACAAGTTAGAGCTGCCCTTTATAATAAACATCATCAACAGACTGTGGGTTTTGTAGTCAGATAGCTAAGCACGCGCAGTTCGGCTGCCAGTAGTTACCTCACTGTACTGCACTATACATTAGCCTCTTCATGAGGCATGGTACATCTTCTAACAACATCTTCCTGAACAGTTGATTAGTCAATTGAATAGTCAGAATCTGATCTTTCTTAACCCGATCGAATCCATCGAGTATATTATAGATGTCGTGGTACATTGGAACTAAGCAGAGTGAGCGTTTTAATTCCACAAGTACTATCGAGTTGGTTCTGACGTTCAATGGTACATTATGTGGGTGATCAGAAATTTGAGGTAAAGATCATTCAAAGATAAATTTTACAAATTTGTTTGAACAGTCAAGCTGCCTCTCCCTCAGAATATATTGAATGGGGGAAAAGGTTGGTCAGCA
>JAUOBX010310824.1:0-11118 GCA_032360705.1 Eupentacta quinquesemita
AACTTGTTTTATGTATGTTATATTGAGATGGAGTGAACTCCAGTTCCTTTTATGGTCAATAAAGATTCTTATATCTTTTATATTTTAATGAGGGCTAATCCATTTGGGTTCTAACCCATATTGTTTGATCGGAAGTCTACCGATTGAGATAATTCAGCCTATATCGTGCGATAATTTCACCTCTGTGACCGTTTTCAGTACATTGTAGGGCACTACAAGTCTGCCAAAGTATAGCAATGTTTGTTCATATACGTCATTACTACGTCACAGTGACGTCATGAGACATTATAAGTTAGCCTATATGGTATATCAGTATCATGTTTTTACATTATTCACATAGCTCATAGGTCAGAAGTCTTTGGGGTTTACCGTACATTAATTCATTAAAGTATATATAGTCTGAAAAAGTACGTTAATTTTCTGTATTTTGTAACATACGTCATCACTACGTCACCGTGACGTCATATGACATGGTAAGTTGGCCTTTTCGGTATTTCGGTATCATGGTTCTATGGGTCAGAAACACAATCCATAGGTCAAAAATGTCGTCTTAGTGGATTTACGATACATCAAAGTCTGAAACGTCCGTCATTTTGAAATTAGACAAATCAACCCTTTTTCCAGGATCCGATTTCGGGAGACTTTTTTCTGGAGATTCTAGGGACCCACTGAGCAACTTGGAGCTGAAAAACTTCTTGTTGCAATTCTTCGGGGGTAGCAATTTGTTGGGGGTGGGGGTATTTTTTTGTAAAAGGCCTAAGCTTGTATTGACTCGACTATTATGTTTGTGAAGTTCCGCTTATCCGCTTATCCGTCTCAAAATCAGTTGTTGTAGTTCCCGTTCGTTCATGGCTTGTTTTGTGTATCTTTTTACCTTGCTTCTACTGCGTATTCGTCCTAGCTCTATACGCTCCGCCGATCATTGGCCGCGCTTCATTGTGTATCCCTTCGCTACTTCTGCCATTATTATTTTCATTCAATAAAGCCCATTATGTCATTTGTTAGATTTCTCCGCTCCACGGAACACCTGATATAGTGTTGAATAAATGCGAATATATACCGTACCGGTACTTGGCTGGTCCATTTGTATGTATTCTCTGCAGTCATAAAGTCACAAGTGTCATTTGCTGTTATAGACGAGGCCAATAGGATTCTTATACGTTTTCAGAGCCTGTATCTTCATTGTAAGTGTGTGGTAGAATTAAGCGTAGGGGCCTATAGTCCATGCTAACTGAGTCTATGCAGTCTGCAGCACGTTTGATCAACGCCCTTCTGTTGTTATCGACGGTTGCTGTTGGTGTTACATTGAACAGATCTAGTCAAGGAGTGGATTATTACAGTTGCTCGGTAAACTCACCTTGATGCGGATTGTCAACGCGAAGCTGATATAACTAGTATCCGTCGAATAAACGTGTAACATTATACCTGCCGGATTTTATATTAGGGTATACGATTCCGTACAAGGCGAATATTACTACACTTATACAGCTGTAGCCGTCTTCATCATGCAGCTCGTCGCCATTTATCTGTTGTTCACGTGTTTTGTCAGTTTGTCTCTACCTGGCACGTCATGTCCGGCAGAATGTTCCTGTAGGGAGGAGCGAGTCGCCTGTGATTATAACAACACGCTGCAAAATATACCGCCAGAAATACCGGCAAACACGAGAGAACTGCAGATTACCCGTATAAGTCGTATTCGGGGAGAGGATTTTCAAAACCTCAGGAATCTAACGGAGTTAAATTTGTACCACAATCCAGATTTGGTCATTGATCCCTGTTCCTTCTCTTCTCTTATCAGTCTGACTGATTTGCGCCTCTATAACACCAGTGTAACGTTCGATCTCAGTTTATGGGAGGACTGTGAAGACCAGTCGATATCTCCTGCTGTGTACAGTATCAGAGTATTATCTATCGGAGGGGAAGATGCCCATATAGCTGGTGATCTTTTAGTGAAGCTGTCAGAGTTACGATCGTTGAACATACGCTATCCATCAGTCGATCTCCTGATGGGTTATAGCATATCCTCGCTGGAGTTGCTGTCTGTCCTTCGCCTTCGTTATTTGACCTTTTTCCCTAGTCAGTTCCTAATCAGTGGTAGTTTGAACGAAATAACTATCTCGAAATCATCCTCCACTCATCTGCCAGCGTATGCGTTCAGCAATTTACCCACTCTGACTGTTTGTACCATTGAGAGCAGTGACCTGATGTACGTACATAAGGATGCTTTCAGGGGACTGACTAATCTCACTCATCTGTATCTGTTGGACAGTAAAATACAGACATTACCAGCGGGGTTACTCGATGGCATCTCGCCTTCTGTTGATTTATCTCTCCTCGACAATCCCTTGAATTGTAACTGCTCTCTATACTGGTTGTTAGGAGAGGAAAACGAGCAAATAGTTATCCATGGGGGAACATGCGCATTACCCCCTCGATTAGCCGGTGAACATGTTACTTTATGGGAATCTACACAACGCAACAACAACGTGTACATTTCCGCACCATGTGATCCACCCGTGACCTCAACACCACACACTACTAGTCGTACCATTGGTCATCTATCACCATTTGAAGGAGCTTACCTCGTCCCAATGGTGACTGTTGTTCTCAGTTTCTACTGGTAATTACTGTCGTAATTGTCGTACCATTAGCCATCCATAACTATATGAAGGAGCCTACCTCGCCGGGTGGTGGCTGCTGTTCTTAGTTTCTACGTGGTCCGCTGGTTGGAGCTTGCCGGGACCAGGGAAACCAGAAAATGGATTGATAGTATCGATCCATCATCTGACCCTTCAAGAGATAGGCCCGGTATCCGAATGAGATGAGTAAGACAACCCAGTAGCAACATTTCTGCTCCTACGGACAGCCGGGCGGATTACTACTCTCAAGACGGGAATCCCAAATGGTGGTGATGAGAGGCGAATCGATGATCGGTTCGTGGAGGATTGTCTGAAGTTCCAGGGGAACCTGCAAGTGAACACGAGTACTCTAGGAATACCACTGGCCAAGCCCGTAGATATGCGCGACACATACACCACATGGATGGCGGCGTACGTGCACGTATATGAAAGAAATATGGGAGATTCAGTGGGTTATACAAGCCAGCACGCCATCTTTTGGGAATATCACTGGTCAGGCCACTCACGGATGGACCTACTGAAGAGGACATCCAAGAGTAGTGGGTGTACTCATGTAATAATCATCTGGTGCGTGCAAAATGCGTTCCCGCGTTGATAAAACACTCAGACCACTATACCCGAACAATTTACCAATATCGGCGTTCTAGCATGTGGTGGCCCCGTTACAGTCTCCACAGACTATGGGAGGACAGGCTGTCGCCCAAGCAGCAAGTCATCCCTCTCCCCCATCACCACCCATGTCCAGCGGAAAGACAATATCAATACGGCCGGAGGTGGATCAAGGCGCAGTGGACTCCTCACGAGACCCACGGCCTGGAACAGTCGAGGTAAAGTATCTTGCTGAAGGATACAACGGCACGTCTGGGGTTTGAACCCACAACCATGTGGTTGTAAGTCCAATGCTCTACCGACTGAGCTTATCCGCTAGCATGTATATGTACACTGTCATACATTGTATAAAACTGGGTTCCAATGAAGCCAACATCCATGTATAAGTAGTTTAGTATTCACAAGTTTATATTTCTCTTACTATTACAGTACTTCTAGTGTATGGGTAATACAGGGTGACGGTTTCCCACATAGCCTAGCTACTCTATGATTTGGATAACTTGGATGGAAATTCAAGGGTTGACCAGTATCGGTGATTTGGTCACTATACTGTATACGAGAGTTCTATAAATACGGTGACCAAATATCATGGTGACGCGTGTTCAGAATTAGGAACCTCCAACGCTACTCAATCCATAATTTATATTTGAAGAATATTTGTTTCATTGTTGATCAATGTAATTGGATGAACATATATTCTCATCGGTCAGTTATGAGTTTCCGTAATTCTGTGGAATACCTTTTGCTGGGTACGATAGTTTTATTCAGTTTCTCTAAAAAGCAAAAAAGTGAATATGTCATGCAAACAGTCGATTGTAAAAGTCAATTTGCCTGTATTTGCCTGAACTGCTAAAATGCTTATTATATCATTGGCACAGTAGAGGGTTATTCCTATAGATGATGAATGATGCTTATACAACGCTGATCTACCGGACAGGGTCGTAGAATAGTGTTTCATGACTTTGGTAATGATGTTCCCTCTCAAGGGGAAGAAGCTTCGTCATGTTGTTCACGCGGAACCTACTGAAGCGTGTATGACCAGCACACTCTTTTATATTCCCGTATAGTGTGAACGTATATGAATGAAATATCGAGGAGCATATATATGTGAGCATATTTAGTAACGATTCATCTCATTTAAGTAATTCAAATAGTGACACATATTCCGAGTGATGTTCCGACACGAATTGATTATGTTCAATACGTTGGATTGTTCATATGGGTATATATGTTGTCTATAGGTGGTTTTAATGAGCATTGTGTCAGTAAATGTAGGTGAATGTTTCAGAATTTTGTTTGCTACTTCACAAATTGTGGTGTTCTAGCACCTATCAACACTACCTTCCCTTGTATATAGCGCATGTGTTTTAATAGTAGTTAGGTTGTATCAATCATATTAGTAAGAGTTCAAGGCAGAATATATTGTTACTTAGATGATTGTTTTGGAATTCTATAACATATATAGTAGAATTGGAACAGTGGTGGTTCTTCAACACTGGCAATTTATATAATTGGTTTATTATGACGGTAATTTTCTTGTACAAGTAAAACCTTGTAGGAGTTTACTACATAGATTACATTGATGATTAAAAAAATGGTTGAATGATATATCATTATTATGACTATTTTTGTTACTATATATAGGACTGTAGGAAATTTGTATGAATTAGGACCGGTGGGGGGTTGTCAGTACTTGCACTGTATATAGGCCTAGTTGTTCCTATTATGACAGTGATTGCCGTCATATATAGCACACGTATATGTAGCAGTTCACTACATAAATGACATCGATGGTTTGCTTCGTTTGATGTTTCAGCATTCCAGTTGAAACTTCATGGGGTTATATATATTCCATTAGTTTCAGTTACTTCGATCGGAAATAAGGGATAATTGGCCGTGGTGATTTGATCCCGGTACTGTATATCAGTGGAGGCTCCACCTATAACTATGGTGGTCTATTGTGTGACACATGTACGAACGTACGAACCATATGTAACTGGGTTTTTTTCAATGTAAAGTATAGCAAATTTGATAAAATCGAATATCTGACATTGCAAGATGCTACAACGCAATGGAGGAGCTGAAATCCTTCGAATCGGATGATCACTACATGCCAGCCATTGCCACCAATGGCTCGCTGGTTAATTTCGTGCAAACAACATAACAAGGGCTTTTTAGCTGAGGGGAACTTCATTCAACCCAATCAATTATGACGAGAACTTTAGGTCTCCGTTGTTCCAAAGTTTGAAAGATAGTCACGCTTGAATTGCGCTGTTGAGCAGGATTCCACAATCTTGTTTTTCATTGGTTTCCAAGAAAACACCAACACGGTCGTCTGGGCTCATAATTTACTTTTTATTGCTGACTTTATAACATTAAGAACAATCTTACTACATGTATAATATCGTACTGTGCTGCTGTGCTGCTCGGATCATGGATATGTGTGAGCGCCGAATCACAAAAGGTGGGCATTAGGACAATTTTGACACAATTTTCAACCGGGATATTGCAGTATACTGTTGGTAGCTTGTAGAATAATAATTTCCACCTCATATGCCTGTATGTTCTGCACGACCAGTATGCATTTTTGCTGCACGCTATACTTCTCCCTGTCGATTAGTATGCACAGCTAGCGCTATATGTATACTGTTGGTCTACTGTGAGTCTATGGTCAGGCACGAGGTACGCTGTTAGTAGTATTTTGCTGAAGGGGTCACTGTTCTTTCCAGTTTCCAGTTTATTGTTTATCATGGGTGATTGGTACGATGTTTTTCTTCAACTATGTAGGTTATTATTGGTATATCATTTCGTAATCATGAAACACAATAAATGTGTTAATCATAGGGGAGTGGAATCATATCAAATGATATCGAAGAAAGTTCCTTACAATTATTTGTATATCAGAAAAAAAAGCAAGAGTGTTCTCTCACGGTCAACCTTCCAATCTTTGAATTAAGGTGTCGAGGGCGATTAGCCAATATAAGACCCACATCCATGTATATTGCTCATTCAGAGGAACAGCTACACTGGTTGACGTATGTGTTCGAGTTTGCCCTTAACCCTTTGACTACCAGGTCGGATTAGCCAGGCGAGGCTAACGCACCACATTGGCCCGTATCCCGCTCGAGGGCGCGCTTATTGTTCAACATCCAATTGCAGATGTCATTCCCCAGTGCCCCGCAACCACTCGGGGCTATTCTCGGGCAACTACTTCAGTTTCGAGCCCCGCGTCAGATCGAGAAGAGCCTCGTAGCGTATATCATACGTCGGGCAGCTTATGGATAATTATCACGGCTCGAATGTTGGAAATCTTCCAACAGTGGTATAGTGGTATAGTGTTAGTGGTGGTTTTTTATTAGTCTGTGATTACCTTAACTCTGTTCCTATGTTGGTGCCAACATATAGATCGATTACATCAAATAGGGTGACCAGGTAACCCCTCTTCTATTGTTCCAAGTTTTCTTCTCGTCATTTGGGAATTTGAGCGGGCAGTGGTTTGAAACGGATAATACATTTTGCGATGTGCAAAACCACATATGTTTACTGTGTATACCAGCAGTATGGAGGCTCTACAATGATATTCAACAAATTACAGCAGGAATAATGCCTGAATTTTTGTATATACATATAATGGGAGCTGCAGTTATGACAGAACTTCCCTTCCTAAACTGCGACATAAAAAGAGGGGATTTGATTGGCTTCTACTGCCAGACAGGGGTGTATATAGATAGCACAGAAGCCAATCGTGATCATCCACGGGCAGCAAATATCAGCACAACTCTCTGGTGATTGATGGATATGGTTGGGTGCAACCATGCAGGCCCCTTCTGTCTACTGAATGCAGCTCATGTGATTGGATCAATCTGTTATCGGGGGCATAGTCGGCAGTCGGCACACTGCCAACTGGGGGATCGTAGTTGCGTGTCGAGAGCCATCCAGCCGTGACTGTCGTATTCGGGCTGCTGAGTTTTGTTTTGAGCTTCATAATAGCCATAAACTAGTTTCAACTGCCTGGTGACATGTAGAGGAATTCATACACAGTAATATTCGAATCAACAAGTTTCAAGGACAGACTTTATAACGACAGAGGCGACAATGCAAAGCCCTGCAATCCAGACTCTGATTTAGCTTCCCGATAGTTCTGTGTTGAAAATTGTTAGCATATATACAGAGCGAATATCCAGCTAACACCTGTTCAAGGTGCTTCATAGCATTACCCCATCCTCATCGAATACATGTGCTACTCTAAATCTGAGAGAGTCACACATTCTGTTTGGATCACCTCTTAGGACATGCTCAGAGTGACGTGTTCGCAGTTCAGTTAACACGGACGAACCTAACAATTAATCGGAATAATCCACCAAATTAATCAACTTTCAGGTCAGGAATGTTAGGTTGTCAATAATTTTTGCAGCTAAGGCAATCTTTGTGAAGCAGTCATATTGAATGGAACTCTTTTAGCTGCTTAGGTCCAGTAATGTTATCTCGTGGAAAGTAGTCTATAGGTATATGGTGTGCTCAGGTATGTCAGGGCAAAGAGATAAGCAGGGTTACATATATTTTCCTATTGTAAGTCTCGGTAGGTCTTGTCATGTATGGGACTATACAAACACCATTGCATCACAGGCCTTCGCTGCTTTTGCCGCGTGTCTTTCTGGGTCTTTGCCTGTTGGCAGGACATGCACAGATGAATGATTCACAATAGTTCTACCCTCCTTGACCTCTGAATAGCCTTCTCATAGAATGAATGGCATTCAAATATCTAATTTCGAACGCTGAAAAGACAACCATCGAAACCGTTGCCATGGGGACCCTGTTTACGAGGAGCGCCCAGAATTAAATATTTGTGCGCTGTCACGCCAGCTCATTGTGCATGTTGCACCTGACTGCGTACCACTCCTGCATTCCGATGAACTCATCGAGCCACTGCTGATCCGTTGTTACAGGGGTTGGCGATTGGGGGTGTAAGGTTCCTTTAGTCTCCCATTTTTCAAAATTAGGCGGATTCAATGGTGTTACCAACTAATAAATCAGGCAGGACAGTATACATGTTTCGACAATCGAGTCAAGGATCTTTTTGAAACAGTGCAAATGAAATTGGATTCTGAAAGCCACAGACCTCATAGCCGGTTCTCATAGCTCTTCGTCAGTACTGTCCTACGGTAGCCTTAGGTTAACGCGCTTCGCAAATCACCAGCAACACCAGAATCGATAGCTTGGTTTATATTCAAATATTTTATTGGTAACTTCAAATATTGTACATTGAGTATTGCATTGCCCACGTTGAGTGGACCAATATGTGCTGTCTCACACATGCTACAAGGTGCTCTCCTAATCTTTGATTCCACTACTATAGATTTATATTGAGCAAACACACTTATGTTGGAGTTTCTATGCTGAATGTATCCTTTTAGGTTTCGTGGTGAAACATTGATTGGTGCACTTCACACAACTGCAGCAACAATATAGAGAATCACCCATCCCGCTCCTCCACGTGTTGTGCATATTAGCGCATATTCCAAGGAAAAATATTGTGATATGAAGAATTGTTTTTTCTGTGACAGTCTCGTGGATTTTTGCACTAGCCAGTTAATGTGCCCCAGTACATACTTCGGTAAATCACCCTTCACTCGGACGATATTACACATGGCACTCAGCACAATGATGGTCGGTTACCCCGCTTGTCGTCACCATGACCCAGTTCCTTTTCTGTGCCTCGAACAAGTTAGTAATAAGCGTGGTGTAATAATCATTCTGGAACCTGCACGTAATATCCAGGCCAGTGTATCCCTCGATATCTCAAGCATGACGGCCTCTTACAGGTATTGTTAACACAGCAAAGGCATTCCGTATTGATTCTGACGAATACGTAATGGGGAAAAAATAAGTTCCCTTCACATTAAGAGGCCATTGTCATGCTGTTTACGCCAAGCTCCTGGAGTTAGCAACCCCTGGGAGAAAAATTGAGAATCATCGCTAAAAATAACACCAATAACCAATAACTACAAAGGTACAACGGTACACCTCGATTATGTTTATACCTCAGTTGGTAAATGTCAGTTGGAATTATTTGAAATGTGAACTGGTTCCTAAGTCCTAACTGCTAACAGATAACAAGTCCCTTAACTCGCCAGGGTCGTAGGGGTGCTGCAATAGTGATATCATCAGCCACCTCCACTCCTGTCATGGGCACATCCTGGGTCGTCAGCGTTGCGAAGCTCAAGTTGGTTCCAGCATGTCTCAACTGGTCACTAACTGGTCAGTTGGAATTGTCGCATGCCAGTTAGACCAGTCAGATCGTCCTATCGCTGACCATTTGGTTTGCAATTGCAGTTGGTAACTGGGAACTAGTGAGAATAACAATTCAAACAAGACCAAGAGAAAACCCACAGGGCACCAGTTACATATTCAATGAATCTCAACTGGTTTGAACTGCAACCAGTTTAATTATCTAAAGTTCCACTTTACATAACCAGTTCTGAATTTAGCATATGCACTTTTTTGGGATGAGTACAATGTTGTTTGTGAGTTTTAAACATAGATATATATATGTGATATGATTGTTGTAATATTCGGTAATCATAAAAAATTTGATTTGGCTGCTGAGGCGTATGACCTTTCTCGGAGTACGATAGACCATTAGGAACAGAAGGCGAAGTACCGCTCCATACATGGGAACCATACCTCCATTAAGAAGCGAATTCGGGCTTTGTTAAGCAGAAGTAGCTCGAATGGGATGAAGTTTTTCTGGCCGGTATCAAATCCACATTTCCTGGGAGAGTCCAAGGCAATATATTTGATTTGAACATTTGTTGCTGCTTAAGGGTGTTGACTTTTAGCATTTGAATCCGGCTTGTTTTGCCTCACAATAATACATAGCACACTATACTAGGTAAGAATAATATTGCGTAGGCGACGAGATTACACGCATCAATAGATTTCGCGCAACCATTATGACGAGGCCTTTTTGCTGAAATGGGTGCATGATTTGCTAGTACTAAGGAACATAGTGCACAGTGCTAGGGGAAGACTAGCCCCAAGTGTTCTCTCTCCACAGAAAGGCAGCTGTTCTACACAGGAATGAGTGCATGATTTGCTAGAACTATGGAATATAGTGCATGGTGCACCACTAAGGGTCAGTAATGACCATTCTTCGAAGGCTGATAATGGGCTGTATCACTACCATTGAATGTTTGACAGAACTGCAATTATTGTTCCGATCATTCATTCCCTTCGTGGCCCCAGGAGAGCCCCCTATTCGGTATTTGCTTATGTTGAGCAATGGAATGGCCAACTTAGATACAATGGTCGGCCCCAACTGACATTAGCCAAATACATAGAACTAGAACAGTTATGATATGTTTATCACGTCATCGACGAAATAATGACCAACATATATCTGTATTCAGTTGGTTGATATTGTCATCAGATACACTACCAGTGCGATGTATATGATGGGGAGTCATGCAATGGGGACCACTGAGCATCGAATACACTGATGTTATTACAAGTTATTACAAGCTCAAGAGTGTTAACAGAGGCGCCCAATACATCAACAATGTGCTTAGGGCACGTTGTGCGGCATCGAATACACAAGTGCACTGGTCCAATATTATACTAGTGCAATGCGTTGTTCCAGGATGTCATGTAGTGGGGAATACTGGTCGAAATTGAACCTATCTTGCCAATAGTTCAGTACTGATATTGGCCTATCCCTCTACACTAGGTATCGACATGATTGCGTAGTCGACGGGTTTCAACGCATCAATAGGTTTTGCGTAAACATCATGGAAAAGCTTTTGTGCTGAAAGGTAATTGCGTGTACTATTAGACATCAATAGCGTCAGTGACTGGATGCACCACTCACTTC
>JAUOBX010310935.1:0-25014 GCA_032360705.1 Eupentacta quinquesemita
AGCCTTGTGCCCCCCTCCCCGTGTGCCCCCAAAATGAGATTTGAGGTTTTGAAGAAAAGAAATGTACCGTAGTCAGAATATGCGATTGTCGAATCCATATAATTGTATTTGTCATATACAAAAAACGGCAATGATGATCAATTCCTCATCAGTTCCATTTATTGGTCGATAATATACCGGAATTTCTCGCTTTGCGCGCAATGACGGTGATCCCCATTCTCTATTTCAATTAATCACATTTAAGTTGATTATCATCCAAGCGGAGCGCCACCACTGGTTGGCGCGGAGCGTACAAGGATTTTTTTAGTTAGCAGACCCCCACTTCGCAGGAAACGGCACTTCCCGTGCTTTATTGCAGTAACCAACATATCTAAAATTTATAATAAATTCCGGAAATTCAGTGTAGCATTTCTTCGTCTCACAGTAGACCCCCAACCATGGGCATCCGCAGAAATTTTCGGGCCCTTGATCGAACATTTGGGCCAATCGGCAGGAAATTTGTTAATATTTTTAGTTTCGCCTTTTTTCTGTTCAAAATTTTCCTGATTTCTTGTCATTTTCTGTCAAAATGTCCCCTCCCAGATGCTTCTGTTCCCGCCTTGTGCGTCTATGAATTGTAGACCTCCATACTGTATGGTAGTATGTGCACGATCCGCTGGCCTGTTGTTTTTGGCTGCTTAGACCTTCTCCCAGCTTTCCCCAATTGAGAAACGACACGCCAGGCTGGCAATATCATTCTCTTACAAATGATATGGATTGAAACTGAACAAAAAAAGCAACTTTTTCGCGGATTGAACAGTACGTAATTCATTGAGTTGAACATTTCGGTCATTATGTACCGGTATATCGTTAAACATACCTGCTGTTGGATATGTCAGTGTAAGAATATAGCAGTTGGACTCAAACATTGGGAGGGGGGGGGATATGTCCCCTCCGTCCCCCCGGGATCCGCCCATGGCCCAGCCACTTCAGTCGTCTCTTCCTGATTTTCACACTCCATGCTTCTTGCTTTGTTCTTGCTTCGTTCCTTGTTCGAGATCGTAGAATCTTTCTAAGTAGGTTTCTCTGAAAAAGTATATTTCCGTTTCTAGCTGTTCGTTCAGGGTCAACAGTTCGCTGTTATATAGAAACACGCTTGGAATGTATGTTTCAAAAATTCCTTTTTTCAGTTCAGTTTCTAATGTGCTTTTGAGTGAATTTTGATATCATGTGCTTTGAAAGCTGTCATCGCCATGCATTTTCGCCGCTTGATGTATTCTCTTTTGTCCAGTTTGCTCCCAAGGTATTCACATTTTTCCACTGCTGATCATTTCCTCTCCTGACGATGTATCCTTATGTTTTGCTGTTGTTAACTTTGACTGAGATTTCTGCCTCCTAACGTCTTTGGTAAATTTACTTTGATATTACTTGCGACGTGCTCTTCGCCGGTGATGAAGCAGATGTCGTCTGCATATTGCCGCTCAATATATACATAACCACCGGGAATATTCGCATAACTGTGGTCCTGGAGGTGTGCTGGATAATATTTCTCTATTATCAGAGTTTCGTCCTCTAACGCTCTTGCCAGATAGAGTGTGAGCAGGATAGGACTGAGGCAATTCCCCTGAGGTACTCCGATTTTCGTGACTATCCTCTTTCATTTGTGTGTTTCCAATTCTCACGTTTAGGGTTACGTCTTTCTACAGGATGACCATCATGTGCAGCTCGTCGTCTTCTTGAATGTCATTGAGGTCACGAATCTAGGTGTTTCTCTTGACAGTGTCGAAAGCTTTACTCATATCTAGTAAATTTACCACAATTTGATAGTTTTCGGATGTGATAGCCTTCTCAGTCTGCTAGCGTTCTTACGGTGTCGACTAGTCCCTGTCGTACTCCCACCCGGTCTATTTGTCCCTCGAGTTATGAGTATTTCTTCGTAAATTTTCTCTCCTACTCGTCTGATCATGCAAATTGCTAGAATCTAGTCCTAACCATTGACAACAAGATTATCGGCTTGAGGTGACCCACTGGTCCTTTTGGTTTGTTGGGTTTTGGCAGCGAGATAAGTATTCCCTCCTTAATTTCCCTTGGGTATTCTCCAGTTCTGGACTCCTGGCTATATTATCTAACAGTCTTACGATGCCTATGTTCATTATCATTTCAACTGTTCCGCGTGAATCTCAACTATTCCTGCACTTTCAGTTATTTTTTAATGAATTCACTGGCTGCATTTCTGACTTCTGTTTCAGTGAACTGATGTTCAAGTTAGCTCCCTGTCTCGTGTCGAAAACAGCCCTGATTCGAATAGGCTACGATGCCATGCTGTTCTCGTCAGTCACCTCGCGCCCAGTGTACTTCCGATGAGAGTACCAGACAATATAATACTCACACGTTGACCCGTTCGCTCGGTATCAGGTTACTCTCACAGATTTCGGAAATTATATACGGTAGGCCTATTATACACAGTTTGGTGTCGGCGTTATCCAGCGGACAATATTGCCCGTAGTCAGCAGCTGGCTCGCCTCTGGCAGAATGGGCAGGTGCTTCATTCAGTCATGGTAGTTAAATGATTCAGTTGGGGAAGGTAATGTTCGACTATAGTGAGGTGCAAGAAATTCGGTACGTTCCTATTGTTGATTCAGTGAGTATTGCCGGGTTAGTCGAGGGTTTATTAGGCCTACAATATAATTATGTAAATAATTATATATTGCATAATGCTGTATTGCATGTAGTACTAAGTATATCATGTCAGTATATACGACTGCTCACTATGTTGGCCTATTGGCCATATTGGCAGTCGGCATATAGTTAGTATATAGTATAGCCTATGCTGTGCCATGAGGTTGTGAGGGAAGGGGGAGGCATTCGAGCCCCCGTGTATAGTTTTACTTGTATTCATGGAAAATTCAGACGGTGGGAATCCTGATCAGGCAATTCCCATTACCAGGCCCGAACCAACCGCAGCAAGCAATCGGCCATGGGAGTGTGTGCAGTTCTGGGAATACTGTTTTTTTATGCTCTGAATTCGCAGTTTTTTCATCAAATTCGGTAGAAGCAATTCATATCAGTGTGGGTCTATATCGTCCAACTTCACCAAATTCGACCGCGAAATGACGAATAATTACAGTTTACGTGAAATTTACACGGTGAAATGAACCTTCCAGTAGGCTAGACCGTTGGTACGTCTCAAATCTCCCGGGCATCAACCAGCCAATGAGCAGTGTTTTAGAAACCGGCATGTCCGTGTTATCGGCACGTCCGTGTAACTGGCTGGCCAAGGCTAGCGTGTTGTCATGTTGGTATCAGGTCGAGGTCGTTCAAGGTCACCGTAGGATTATCCTCATATATATTGACAACGGAACATTTCGTGGTGACGGCCTAATGGATAGTCTTGTTCGTCTTACCTCTTTACCTCATTTGACGTTTTGACCATGTGACCTGTTGGGTAATTTTTCCGTGACAACCAGATTCCTCTTGTTGAGGTAATCCATGAAGTCAATCACACACCCTTATCTCAAGTTATCGATCTGCATGTGAAAAGTCAAGGCAGCGCGTACACTGGAATACAATGGTGCATGGGCTTCATCCTTGGTATGTAGGCTGTAAATATATAACACATAATCCAGCATACTCTTAGGACAGGTCAAAGGTCACATCAGGTCAACAGAGGTCAAAGTCTTGAAACCTTGTAAACAGAATAACTATTGAATGCAAATGTGTATATTCAGGAATCGTGCTTGGTTTGTAGGTTAGGCATATGGGGGACATAATCCCTAGATTAATTTTTGGTCAATACCTTATGAATACAATTAACAGTTCACTACAATTGTGTTGAAGGCTTGTCCAATATTTACTAAGTTAGAGTGGTCAACCTACTACTAATCTATGCTTTATTTTTTTCCTTGCACAATGGCCATCGATACTGGACCCATATAAGCCAAATTAGTTTTTAATTTCTGGGCTGGGGGGGGAGGGGGATACACCCAATGTCCAGTGGAGTGTTGCTTCCTTGATATCATTTGACCGATAAATTATATGTGTAAACAGTACTCAACTAGGTATTGCCCACTCCACGATGTTGTTCAACCCTTTGGACGAAAAAGACCATCATACAGTGACCAATATACTTGACAAGCAATTAGTAAATTCCCTCGATAGCGTTGGTTGTGATGATGGAGGACAATCTATAGGCAGTGACAGAAACATTTTAGTTGGAATTGTTCGAACTGAAAATCATGAATTTAAATTAAAAATGGACAAACATATTTTTTGCTAGCGGGGAGAGTGGGGAAGAAGGGCGAACAAGTCATATCACCAGCTTACATGACATGTAGCAAAATTGACATGTCCCAGTGGGCCAGTACCCCAAGTCTGGAATGGTTGCATGCATCACCCATTCGGAAAATGACATGCGATCCGTGCCGTCAACTACCATCAGACAAAAACGCGCTAGCACACATTACACATATGTTACAGCCGAACAGAAAACTCAGCAAAAAAAGACAAGGAATCACACCACGTCGTTGTGGTCTTGTTATTATATGCTAATGGATATTCATATTCTCTTATGACGTTTTCCTGGTTGATGAAATCTGACACTGCATACCGATCAATTCCCCACAAATGTCCACTAACCTGATGATTTTCCGCTGGCTTTTCAACTGTATCGCAGACTAGGCCTACATAAATATACATTATTAGGGACATCATGAATAACAGTGGATATGTAACTATTTCTAATCGACCCTGAGTTCAACGCATGCATTTAGTGCTTACATTATCACTTCACGGTCGTGACTAACTCGTTCGTCAGGATATGATATATGCGTCAAGCTACCATGCGCATGGTATAATATGTAACTGATACATATCTATGTGGTATAACCGGTGTGTGCGCCTGAAGAGTAATCGACCGATCAATGGAAACAAACATGTTTTGACATTATAAGGGTTAAGTTGAAGCCGCATTCAAATATAGCCATGAAGGAATTGTGACATTGCTATTCCTGGTATATATACATACGAGAGGGTAAATAACGCTAGATAAAGTCCGAGACTCATCAAAAGTCATTACTGTCTGTCGTTTTGTCTGATAGGTTTGGGTTCTGTGTACTCACAGGTTGATGTGTATCGCTTTCAATGCATTTGTTCCTCATAATAATAAAGCAATTCAAACCTATTGTTAAGTATTCCAAATAGCTGTTCAACACATACATTCCGATTGAGCTCAACACCAACGACACCACTACAGCAATATGCTTCGCGCCGTTTCAGCAATCCGTAGATATGTCAGACGTGGAACTGTTACCCATTAGCTGATTAGTTGTGATGACTGAATGTTTATTTCCTCTCATTAGGTTATGGCCACACCTCAATGGCAGAAATGAATCCCGCATATTTATTTATGTCTACGGCATCGCTCTTCGAGGGACGTGGCTGATCACGTCTATTTTTCCTAGAGACTGCTGTAGTGTCGACTGTGCCGAATGCCTAAATATGAAAGTGAGGCTAAGTCATATTTGGCTCTCTCGTTATTGTTGTTCAGAGGACTACATCAGCATGAAACATGTAACAAACTGATTCACGAGAAATAGTTTCGATCAATTGTCATTCGACGATAGCGTCGAATAATTTCAGCAACCAGTGGCGGCGCTACGGAAGGGTGTGTGGATGTTCTCCCCAAAACTCCAGTAGTTGCTAGTGGGATACAAGTTCAAAACCTACGATTTGTCTGGAGCGGGGTCGCTATAGATTATATTTACTATTTTTGCGAAGAATTTCATGGATTAAGGGGTATCAAGATTCTAATGTATTTCCATTTTTTTTCTAACCTCTAACGAGAGTGGCCGCACCGGGCATAGCAATATGCGACGCTCCTGTTATTAGTTATAATTGTGTGAATCAAAATAGAAATAAGCCACCATACTCAGGCCTCAGACTCAGACGTCATTTGACGCTAGTAATCGTTGTCCCATATCAGATATCAGAACAATTGTGCTAGGAGATGGAAATGATTACGACAGTTTCGGAAGGAGAAAGAAACTAAACATTGATCCGGAACACATGAGCTAATATTACCGAGTGTGGCCTGTTTTTTATATTATTGCTTTCAAGAACTACTACTGCCAATTTTATCAATTTGAATTGGATTCTAGGCCCCGGGAAGCTCCATAATCGTGGAGCTTCTGGTGGCCACGCTTCCAGGACCCAACACCGGGGCTTTGCCCTTAGTCTGCATTAGACCCCTTGCCCCTTGATCTAAGCCAGATTGGGTGATCGATCGGCGATCGTACCGACGCCTACGACATCAGCTCGTTCACTTTAATTTTCTCCCGCCGAAAATCTCGCCTGTTCCCTCATTGCTTCTAAGTTGATGAGGCTGGCGTCGCCACTGTGAGCAACAGATAAAACATATTAGACACGGAATAATCGTGCACGCTGACTGTTTGTCCTGACTGGCTCATTGCTTACAGGCAAGGTCAAGATAACGCGAACAGAGTAGTTGGTAATGAAGAACGAATTTGTTTGGTATCAGCAGTTGAACGAGGAGAAACGTGATATCTCTAGAACAAATTATGGAGATTTCATATCATTTCATTTTTTTTCTCTCACTTTTGTGAGCAATAATAATGTATATACATATTGATAGAAAACATGAGTAGTCTATAAAACAACAGTGAAGGGGTATGTAGAAACCCGTGAGGGCTTGTCGGCTCCCAAAACTCATCTCAGGCATACATCAGTGAGTATTGCATAAACAAAACAAACGAATGAGCTAGGATATTGAAAAACCGAACACCATTCACACTAAGTTAAAGACATTCAAGAGTTGTAATTTACGTTCGATGTTCTAATCAATCTGGAATATTAACAGAAAGAGCAGTCCTCGGCGTGACCCTATATGATATGAACATATTTCGGGACGCATTCATCATTTGTAAAAACACACGAAGGATTTGATAGTCCTGCTTCTTGGGTAGATATTGAGCCTCGATTCCCGCCCAACAATTCACCAATTGAGCCCAGCTTCCTAATATGTAAATAGTATGTGGATATTAGTGGGATTTATTGCCTATAGAGAGTTGCATAGCGATTCGATTTCATTCGATTTGAATGATACAGGTTAAGAAAGCCACTGAAGGTTCATCGAGGAATCCTGGCCGTATTGATCGTGGATGATCATCGGCGATGACTCGCCTTCTCTTTTCGACTGGTGTTCAGATTTTATCGAGGCAGGGGTGTACCGTTACCAATCTCAACCTGCTCCTGGGATCGCCATTTTCCGTCTCTATTTTACGGACGACCAGTGAACCCCAGGATCTAACCACTTTCACAGATCCTTGAGAAGCGGAAAATCGTTTTTTTGGATTTTCGAACTTCAACCACGGTATCCGCTCACAGCCGACCGAAGAGACGCATCCGTATTGCAACCAACTGACAACAACGCCACGTCATTACCATGCCCACTGCGTCCCAGCAGAGCCTGGACACCAGGACCTCGCAAGTCGCCACTCTGAGTACAGCCACCTCTGGGAGAAATGCCCGGAAATGAACTGGATCCATTGTATTGCCATGCGTCAATGATACCGCTCGACCACTCTTCCGCTCTTTTTCCCGGAACGAAGCTTTACTCCGCTCTCTTCAGCATGAAGTACTACAACTACATTTGCCACAAGGCAAAAGGTAGAACAATTACACAACGAGGTATCAGGCCTCTTACTAAATACTTTTGGACTGGATATAAATATGTAGGCATGTATAGGCAACACGTTCGAAAAATGCTCATGAAATCATTGTCATAGTATACTCTCGAAAACGCTCTCAAATACAACTCGGGGCATTTATTCATCCACTTGGGAAATCATTCGTCTGGCTGTGAATAATAAATGGGTAGCCTAGCGTGTATTTTCTTTCCGTTACGGTATTTCACGTTCTCGGATCAGCATTCAAGGTGATAGACTCACGATCTATGTTATCTATTGAATAACTATTGGCGCAGGGCCGTGATCTCAGTGTTTTTTCCGCGATTTCTTCAGCACCTGCAAGATAAAGAGCAGTGTTCCAACCCCGCAGGATATTTCCCCTTCTCTAAGAATGGGAACACTTGATACATTTACAATACCATTTTCGAATTTAAATATGTTTTTTACCACTTTTTCACAGTCCTCAACTGTGAGAATTGTAAATGTTCTTTGTCATCAGTTAAAAGCCTGCTGAGGCACAACAGCACAATGTAACACAAATGGGTGGAAGTTCAAACAAATCCATTCTAAGAATACGATTTTTGCGGTGCATCAATAATGAGAGTTGATTTTTTTCTGGTTGATTATCCCCTGTAAATTTGACTGGCACACATTCTATGCCATACAAGACCATGTGATCTAGTATGGTGAGAGAGCTAATGTGAGTGAGCAAGACAATGCTACCATTGCCTCTCTCTTGAAGGGATGAATATTGGATGCAAACGAGACCTAGCCTATCACCATAACTGCCTAAGTAATGTGCACTAGGCTTCACAATAGCATAGGTCGAAATGTACGGTGAAATAAACACACGAACGCACCATAACACAAGAGTCGATAATCCCATCTGTTTTAAAGTTATTCGCTAACAGGCAATTGGAGGTCTGAGGTTTGACAGTGGTGATACGTCAAGTTTAATATTTAGTTGAGTAGGAAACTCACTCACATCGCAAACGTGTGCTACCAACGGTGGTTCATGGTGGCATCTCATCCAGACTGACATTATGAGGAATACAAATATCAATATATTCAATTACTAATGGAGCTCATTGTAACTAGGACCATCAGTTATTATGAAAACGCATCCATCCGTGGATGCTACTTATACTATTTACGACAAAATTGACTATCGGAATTTGTTCAGCTACCTTTCAACGGTAGATAAGTCGTATCAATTGTTTATTATAAGTAGAAGTAAACATGGGGTTGAGAGGAAACGTTCACATATATTTTACAATATTATCGCCTGGCTGTGGTCTGTATTCTCACTGCATGTGATCTGACTTACTTTAGCCTGCATGAAGCAAAACGTGGTCTCTGCATATGAATATACTCCTTCCTCATCGACGTAGAATTGATGTATATGGCAGGTTCTACACACCAGGCGTTTGTCGTCCAAGTTTGTTAATTATTGATCACTGGATTTTTGGCTGCGGCGTTGCTTCAATTTGGTAGACGCAAAAGGTCGCGCAAATCAAATTGAATGTCCTTGGAATTTGCACCAGAGAGAGATATATATATATACATACATCTATATACTGCATACGTTATAGGCAGGAATATGACCATAAAAATATCCCACAGCCTCTTAATTACAATCCTGAGGGCATATTTGGGAAATTAAAATTCAATTAACACTGTGGGCTCTTCACAGTAAGGTATGCGAGAAACACTGGAGTGGTTGATACTGAGGTTTGAGTAGGCTAATTTTCATCCACCTCTTGGTCCCACAAGCAGACAAGGATAGCAGTCTTCGGGAAAAGTTTGGTCGTAATTCGATTGTAGGCCCTATTTAGCAACTGTCAATCTGCCGAGAGTGGTTACGGTGGCACCGGGGCGGCGTGACAACCGCCATTGAATGGTTAGCTTTAGGAGCGCCCTCAAGCGAGGTACTGGCCATGTCGTGTGTAAGTCTCGCCTGGCTCATCCCCGGGCTCATCCCGCCTGGTAGGTAAAGTGTATTCTCTCAGAGGCTGTTGTTGTAGCCACTGGCAGCCAAAAGTAAACGTTTATATTCTAAACAGCTCATCAATATGCACATCGATGTCACCAAGTATATTCGTGTAAGCAACGTAGGTGCGTCTATTGAATTCATATTTTCACTCGTCCTCAACATCATTACATCGTAATGAACGGTAGACGAAGAATATTGAAGACGATTTGCATCCAAAATATTGCATCGTCAGCACATATACAGTACTACATGTAGCTGGTATCAGTGTACGGACTGTTAGAGTGTGACTACTGCGGCACTTACTAACCCACTTGAGTCGATTAGTTGGAGGATTTGAACTTCTAACCTCCCACTTTGATTGACGCTGGGCGAATACATTTCTGGCCACCTGTCCAACTTAGAAAATATTAGGGTTGATTTAGATGTTCAGGCACCAGCGTGCGCAGTCAGTATGACATTATATGGCCTGGTTGCACTCAGAAAATCACATTTTTTGAGAACTGTAAATTGTCACATCGTAGAACCTAATCATCAAAATTAACTAATCAGTCGCCGACTCTTGATACATAATTTCATTCTCTACTGATTTTTCAGTTCTATCAAACTTGCATGGTCGTTTCGATTTCCCCTCAGCTTCACCTGAGACGAATACTACAGAACAAATGTCCATCATCACCGAACACAATAATATTAGTAAAAGCATGACACTTAATGCTGCTCGGGCATGTTAACGTTCATGTGATGTCAGGATACTCAACAAATCGATCAACCCTCTGAATTTTTGACCCTTCAGGCTGTGTTTGTGGGGTTTCATGCTTTGTCGGATTGTTTGTGTGTTTGTTTGGATTATTCGCTCCCTGCATAATCTGAGGAAAACGCCGGTGTTAGTGGTGTCAATCTTGTATTACTATTAATGTCTCCAATTCTCCTAATTTATCAAAGCTAGTTATAGTAACCTAATTCGTGTTTAATGACACGCACTATGTGTAAGGTTTGCCTATAGCTGGAAATATGTTTTCTATGATCTTCACAAATTGTTGCCAATTGGTTAACAACAGGCTCATCATGCATTCCTGCATTTTCTGCCATAGCAAGTGTCCTGTTCAACCAGCCTGTGGCATAGAGTGGACAAAAAATAAAAAGTATGAATAATATAATGAGGGCTCCAAATTATGAGTAAGTCTTATGTGTAATAAGGCCTTCTCGGCTACCGTAGTAACATATTTTTCACTAACCTATGGTGTCGTTGCATATATATATAGGATGCGTTCTATAGACTCCTTTATTAACGTTTGGTGGTATCATACAATACAGCCCGGATTGTTTTGGTGAATTTCTGTATTCACTTTTTCGTGATAGTATCATCGAACAGCGGGATGCATCCTGTCAAACAACTCCTTTATCAAGATCGTATTAGTCAGCGTTTGATCTTCACAGACCTAGTCCACTACATTTTAGCGATATATATTGGTGATTGTAAGTCGGTCAGTAGAACTTGTGATTTCATTCGGAATTGACATTTGAGTATTTTGGTCAAATGCAAAGCTTATGACGGTGGTATGGAATTCTATTCTTCATAAATAAAGTGTCCGTGATCTGACAGAAGCTAACCAGCAGAAGACCATTCCTGAATTTCCGAGAGTATGTGTTATTCCATGGAGGCTGGTCTATACTAAGCGCTTCTTCGATGACCGTGAGTCTTCGTTACTTAACGAAAGCTAGCTAACAATCGTGCGGTGCCGTTATAATCGTAGGGATTTAAATAATTCACCTATTTCATCATGTATCTCCCAACGTTGCTTGTGTTGTTCATTAGTGCGCCTATGATATCATGCGCATATTATTCGTGCGGCGTTGTGAGCTGCTACTGCCTATATTGGCGTGCTCGCATTGAAGCACGTTGTACATCCTCATATAAGCCAAAACTCATCCGAGTCCCCGCATTCACAGAAGACGTGACCACCCTGAATCTCAATAGACAGAATATAAGTGTCATCTCCAGGGGGGACTTCAGCACAGTACCTGGGCTCCTTGAACTATCCATTACTAAAAATAACCTACACTCGGTTGAAGATGGCGCTTTCAGCACTCTCGTGAAGTTGCGCTCTCTAAATTTAGCATTCAACTCGATATCGGAGATAAATGCTCTCACTTTTGAAGGCCTACATCAGTTGACTTGGCTGTATCTGGATAACAACGACATATCCAAAGTTGAAGCGGGTACCTTCACGAAGCTGCCTGATCTACGAGTTCTCAACCTGATGTTCAATGACATAACTGAGTTTGACGATCGTGCCTTCAACCAGGACGTCGGTCTGATGATTGTTGATTATCCCGACTTCAAGATCCTCAAATGCGTGTGTGGCGAGGCATTTTGGGTTATACCGGTGTCGCCTGCCCGTTGGACCTCGGATAGAGCTTCCTGTTACAAGAACTTCAACATAAACCTGAGCGTAATCTATGTAATCCCTCCAAATATTTGTTTCATTCCCGGCGAAGAGAACACGAATCTGCATGCCTACCCAGACCTACCCCAAAACTTTACCCAGGTAAATTCGACATCATCGTTGAGTGATTTGGATATTGATAACTCCGACACTCTACTCGACATCTTTGCTACCTAGTTGTCAGATGGCTGCCAAGGGTATTGGCCTGCTATTATGTGATGTGAATAACTACTGTTGTGTCATTATTATTCACTAGAATAAAAAGCAATAGGCGATCTAAAGCTTATATTTGTATACTCTTAGTTTACTCAAAAAATATACTGATAGTACAGCCCGCAGTTGCAGAACAATGGTATAAAAACAATGTAATTTCGATGCGATTGCACTGAAAAAAACATGAAAACTCTTTTGAGCATAATTGCTCATTATACTAGCGTAACTTCACGTGAAAATAGAATCAAGTGTCTTCATTTCAAATGAGCTGTAGCACTTTTGATTCTAATCATATAACATGGACTAATATAGAGAATGACCATAGGCTTAATCATTGATGAACATATTAAGTACTGAACATGCAAACATACGCCAATACTGAAGATGGATAGTAACCGGGAGTGTGACACCTGATATCATTCTATAGCGCTATGGCTGGGCTGCCCCCCCTCCCCAATAACCAATCGAATATTATTGCATGTGTCTGTGGAATAATATTTTCTCCGGTAGAACCCATGCTATTACTGCAGAAAAGATGCATTGTTGACTGACCACCGTTAACCGTCCTCCCGGGGTGGGGGCAGGGGTGAATGCCTCGAGTATTACAGCAGTAGGCCTATGTCACTCGTAGCGTAATTGACATATATGTGTAATCATGGAGAATTATGCCTCAAATGGGAGTGCCCTTCCCTTGGGTAACGAACTCTTCCCCGAGACATTTCACGACTATGGCTACCATTTCGGCTACGACTACGTCCACGACTACTACTATGACAACTAATACGACAACGCCTACAGCTACGGTTGCGACTATGACAACAACTATGGCGACAACTACGGCAACGACTACAGCTACGACAACGGCAACGACTACGGCTCCGACAACAACTATGAAAAGGAATACGGCTACCACTACATTAACGACACCATCGATGACTACGACTATGGCAACTTAGTCTACGGCTACTGAAGTAACTACGGCCACGACTATGGTAACAACTACGGCTACGGCACCTGAAGCGACTACGACTACAGTTACGGCAACGGCGATGACTACCACTACGACTACGACTACAGCTACCGCTACGGCTGCAGAAGCGACCACGGCTACGACACCGGCTACGGCTACGACGACGGCTATCTTTGAGAATACGGCTATGGCTACGGCGACGACTTTAACTACCCCGATTGCTATAACTATGACTCTAGCTACGACTATCACTAGGACTACAGAAACGACTATGGCAGTAACTACAGAGACGACAATGGCAGCGACTATGACTACGACTACGGTAACAACTATGGCTGCAACTACAGAGACGACAACGGCAGCGACTACGGCTACGACTACGGCAACGACCATGGCTACCACAACGGCTGATACTACGACTCTGGCTACGACTATGACAAGGCTACAGCAACGACTACGGCAACAACTACGGCAACGACCATGGCAACGACTACGGCAACGACTACGGCAACGACTACGGCAACGACCATGGCAACGACTACGGCTACGACTACGGCAACGACCATGGCTACCACAACGGCTAATACTACGACTCCGGCCACGACTATGTCAAGGCTACAGCGATAACTACGGCAACGACTACGGCAACTCCTATGGCAACGACTACGGCTACGACAACAGCAACGACCATGGCTACCACAACGGCTGATACTACGACTCCCAGGGTATGTAGTAAGCCCATGTAGAGGATATTTCAGCCCAGAATCACTTGCCTGGTACATAACTCTATTATTCTCAATTGAGTCCACCCTAGAACAGTAACATGATTATGTCATCCATTCCTAGAATCAGCTTTGCAAAAATCGCTCACTGTATCCCTGCAATACTGCTATGAATTTGACTGATTAGAAAGTTACAAGCTAGTTGAATCGGCGTGAACAATAACAGTTGCAGTAGATGGGAAAAGATAAATTTGACATCTGATTATCGTCTGGATTAGGTCGTTAGTCGCTGGTATCTAGCGCCCATTTTTATAAAATACCAAATATGTTCAAGGTTTTCCTTCCAACCCGACAGAAGATAACAACATAGATTTGTATGTATGTGTATATTTAGTACCGACTCGTGAGCACAAAATCCAACGAACTCAAATATGTATCGGAATCAAATTTAGTGTGTGAGTTGCATGTGTGGTTGATAATGGACCGTATTATTTCTGGCGTTAATTCCAGATTTTCAAGGTCACCAGAGGTCAAATTACGGAAAGCTTGTGAGCGCGATATCTAAAGCAATGTATTAAGTTCATATTCAGTACGGAACTGCACATATGATAAATTGTTTGTTTTTTGTACACACTGTATATATCATGCTACAATCGTGAAGGTTTGAGACTGCTCGAAGAAAACTACAACGTAGATAGAATCAATAGTTAATATTGATACTTCAATTACCGAATACTTTAAGTGGAGACAACCACATAGACAGTTTTGTTCGTTATTGTCAACTGCATAAGGTGACCCACTTTGACCTTATTTGACCTTTGGACCTAATTCGATCTATGGCTTAGATACTCGTATTAGCGAGTACCAGAATCGTTCGTGTTGGACAAATATCATGCCTAATATCATCATGTCAGTGAAGGATAAATTATAGGATCAAGCTCACGAGGTTCACGGATATTGTCAACGGATATTGTACAAGTCCGGCAGACCTGCTCTACAGGCTCTGGCGCACACGGTGAGTCTACCCACGATCTCAGGCTGTATCGCTCATTAGCCGAGAACGACATCACCAGCGGGGATGATTTGGCGATTCCCGGAAGACGAGCTCACGCGTAAAGGTAGTTTTCGCTGTTTCGAGCACGCACGTGTACTGGTATGATGTATGTGATCAGAATAGGTTAAGGGAAAAAGAATCACTAATCAGACCGGGCGTGCGTACGGTTCTTCATTTTGATGGTGAACAACTTGTTATTGAAAATTTGTGCAGGGTTTCCATTGATCATTTTAGTTTTCAATTAATATACTAGTAACAGTGTCATGAATATATGTTGGCCCTTAGATTTTTTCTCTATGCGCCATGCTTAGAGTAATATTTCAATGCAGTATCTCTAGTATCTCGACATCTAAGAAAAGTATCTACTAGGCCTACACTACTAGGCCCAACTGTTTTTCCACTTCTTATCTCGAGTCGGTCTCCATCTTATCAGATAGGTACTTCTCTAAAACGTTACCTGTTGCTGTTGTTCTCTCAACTTACGTGTCGTATGTTTGTGTACATCAGCTCTCGAGAGTATGTGTATGTAGATAAATGTCAACGCCTTGAAGCACAGCTCTGTTACTTTGCTCCAAAAATCTTACTGACCTACATAATGAGCATAGCTGGTCACTAGCGACGCATTGGTATCGAGTGGTGCTGCCCATTGAATACAGACTGTGGACCGCATCGGTATTATCATCATTATTATTATTAAATGTCATTTCATTACGCATATAACTATATCAACAGCCAACCAGGTTCGTATGGAAAATATTTTGAAAAAAGGGAGCATTTCAAAATTTAATCTGGAATACTATATCTGAACAATATGCTATGTATATAATATTTGTCAGTGGTTTGTCAGTGGTGGTTGGGCTCAAAATTTCAACAATTTTCCGAATCGTTTTTCAATAGCTAGCGTAGACTTGTAGTGATAGTATGCAATTAGATACAATTTACGGAGACGGATTCAAGTAATATACTGGCGTATATAATGTATAACCCATGTATTACCGACAGTTAGCCCCGACAAATGGAGCAATAAAATTATATCCCGGAAAAACGCAATTACCGCATCTGTATTTATTGTGTCCCTTTGTAAAGTCGCTGGTATGTATACCATATTAAGATTTTTAATTTAAAAATATTCTTGCATACGCTACAATTCAATATGGCGATTGATATTCGAATATTTGACTTCATTATGACTGCGTATCCTGCCTGACACATTGCTCTGATATATTTGTGACGCTCAGCCAGTCAGCTCCATATCTATCGAACGTAAGCATGTATAAAGTTCAAAATAGGAAGATGAGTTGCACATATGGTGAGGGTGGCCCGATGCTGTTCTATGTGAGCTCGTTGTTATTCAAGGTCATGAGGTCGCAAAGCTTGTTAGCACGACATCTGAAGAGCGAAAGTATATGTCAAGCTCACATTTGGTATGTGGATTGCACATATGGTGAGGATGAACCCTATTATTTGAATTATAGGTCAACGTTATTAAAGGTCACCAGTGAAAGATCCTGATATATCTTGGCAACAAAACATTTCAGAGGAGTTCCGTGATGGAGAATATTGTTCGTCTCTGTGAACTACACCTGTTGACCTATTTTGACCTCATTCAACCTCATTCGAGTTGCTATCGGATTTATTAGCTACTTCCCTTCAAATCTTTCAGGGAAATGCCTGGGAAAACATTTCTGTTGGGACTGACTTCTATCGCATTTGGACTAATTTATCATAGTCCTCTGTGGAAAATGTATAACTATGAGTTCGGGTTTGCCCGGACAAACCCACCAGCCTCTCTATCTGATCAAGGTTACACTATGAAATGCATATGGCCTACCAAACAAATGTCGTACCTGAAATGCAAGTGGCACCGTGGACCCTACCTAACAAAAGTTTGGCCTTGTTCTATACTGAGCCATGATTTGACATTCCCGATGCGATTCTGATAACTAAACCCCAAATCACATCCAAATCTTCCGGTTGTGTATAATCGTTATTGAGATCATATTCGTTCAAAATTACCATACAATATCCATATGAACAATGTCTGCAATACAGTTGCAATATCATTGGGTATCATAAAACGACTTATTTGTGTCTTCTCAAGGAACAATCCTCCTCTCCTCATATAACGCACTTATTTTACCAAACATTTATTATGCAAATATTCCAGGGGGTTTTCATTGTAATAACTCAGTCACAAAGATCCACATTCTCCCGTAAAAAGATGATTGCCTCATCTGTGAAACTGGCTATAAGGAGCATACCCGCATTTGTTCCAAACTTTGAGTATTATAACAATATTTGACTGCCAGCATCTGCATTTGGATTGTTTTCATGTGTTATTTATTCACCAAGCGTTTTCTAAATCTGCGAATTCCCCAATTTTATATAACAATCAAGCTCATGATTATTGTACAAGAAGTGCATTGAATCTTCGCTATGATAAACCTGGGACAATTTTGCGCAAATATGACTTCAATTACACTGGTATTCATTTTTGGAATGCCTTACGGAATCACCCCAAACTTAGCTGTATTATTAGGATTTTCAAGCGCCAGCTAATTATTTTTTTCATGATAAGTGATTTTCACTCTATCTATTTATTGTCCTTGTTCCGCCGTCAGACTACGTTCAGTTCAATTTTGCCACTGTCAAACTTGTTTGGGTCAAACTAGCCAGCCCATCAGGCACAGTCGAATCAGGCCAATGGAATCAATTTCATCCCAATTCCTAATGGGCCCATGCATGATAGGATGTCCAGTCATTAATTATTAGGCTATAGGCAGGAAATGACATTCACATTTTTCTATTATGCCTACTAACATTTAGGTATACGTTTTAATTGATTATCATATCATATAATTATATGTATTGCCTTGACCCCGGTACCTTAGTCATAAAGAACATACGATGGTAAACAATGAGTGATTTTGTGTGGCATTTAAAAAAACGGGAACATAATGGTTGATAGAGTTGACCGATAATATTGTCATGTTTGTCAACACCCAAAGTGAATGACTTCCCTTGCAGGCCAAACGTGTCAACCAATCCATTCAGATATTCATCAAGCATCCGGAACAATTTATTTGATCTGTTCTCGAAAGGCGCCTATATTTGAAATGACAGGAGACGTGTTTGTGATACATACTCAACCCAATGTTTGTCGAGCAACTAATAATGTCACAATTCCATCATAATTTTATACTAAAGCTAGGAATTCATTGGTACGGGTGCGGATGCGTATGCGGATACGGCAAACCCGATCGCTGCATTTTCCAAAGTTTCGTCTCGAGCGGACAGACTTTGCTACTCAGGGCCTCAGAGGCACATCGGAAAGTACATATTACCCTCAAAACTAGTAAATTCAGTCGGAGAACATCTATTCACTCCGTCATATGGAGCATCTGAATTAACTATCGCTCATTGACGCTCCAACGTGAGGACAAGATATCTAGAAATCTGTTGATTAAAGAGATTCCATGGATGGGTTTACACAGGAAATCTCTTTAGGTTGTGGTCCCTACTCATACAACATTAGGTCTAGCCTAGACTAATGTACAGGGGAATGCCCAATTAATAGGTAATTGACTTTGCACAGACGAATGCCTGTCGAGTGTTGACTATCAATACTAAGACGATTGCCAGGTAATTTTTGTCAGGTTTTTGTACTGAGGAATTAAGTAAGGGTGGGCTCTTTCTCCTTGGGTTTTCCTTGGAGGAGGATTCTCGAAATCGAAGAATAATTCCCCACCAACTCGCAAAAAGTTTAGCGGAATCGCAACTGTGTAGTCCGGTACGTCGCACTCACGATACAGTAATTTCTGGATCCCACCACCGGACCCCTACGATGTGCGTTGTGCCTCTTTAACTGGGTAGAGTGGAGCAATCGTGGATAAGTCGCCTTGCCTGAGAATACACCGTGGCTGCGACTAGAATCCACGACCTTCGGACCACAAGTCCAGAGCCGTACCGCTTGGCTACGGTCCGGAGTACCACGTCCTCTGAAATGCTCGGTATAGAGACAACCAATGATTTGTGAAGGGGCTCTCACATCAAGTTTGAAGCCACAACTACTTCCAGGTGCCCGAAAAATTGTATCTTTCTCCCCATCATCGATGTCGTTAGTTTGCGGGCTGACTCTAATTTCGTGAGCACTACTCCATTACGGATCTTGTTTTTCCCGGAGATTTTCAGCATTCTCCACATGAGTGTCGACATCCCGAATGCAGCCAACTTCTTCATCATCTTCTCACTGATCGTCTGGGTTTTCGCGCTGTGGAGAGGGCTTGACTCAACATAGGAGTGGGAGAGTCTCTCCCTCTTGTCCAAACTGAAGTTTCTTGTAGTGAGCAAGTTGCTCATGATTTCGAAAGCAATTTCGATCATTCTCTTCATGTCATTGTCACAATTCCCATCTGCCATTATCAGGTGACTCGTTAACTTGTTCCAGTTAGGCTTCGTTCAAAGTGATGCTCGGCCCCCTGGGCTGCCCTGTGGACATACTATGGCTATTACTTTTGTCTTGGGTGGGTTCATCAATGCGCCGTATGCCGTCCTCCCTCATTCACAGCATCAATCAGCTTCTGACTGAAGGTCATCCTCTCAGTCATAAGAACAGTGTCTTGTGCATAACAGAGGTTGTTAATGCTGTGTATTTGATTTTCCTAGAAATTAGTTTCAGTATAGAGACTGGGAGAAGTCAAATTCTCTAGTTCATAGAATATGGCTCTCAGTGTCCTTGGTCGAATTCAAGGTAATGATATTAGTCTCATCAACAATGATCATCTTACTGCCACTCTCTAGCCTTTGGCCCATTGTTGGTGAGTGCTCTCACTCTCTCTATCTTCTCAACTGATATGTTCATGGCCAGTGCTCTACTGAACTTCATAGTATCATTCCTCATCTCATTGCCAATCACAAACAAGGTTGTCCTTGTCTCTTTTTCAGTTGAGTTACTTTGCCCCGCCATGTGCATCGCACCGACACATCACACCACACTGGCGGATTTGTTCTCCCCTTGCCCTAAACGTACCAGGATGTGTTTGCCTTATAACGTGGAATCCGTTATACCGTCGTAGATGACACTATATTATATGAAGCATTACGGAAACGACATTGACTAACCGACACATACTACATAAGTAGCAACCTCTGTCCTGTCCACTCCATTGACGCATCATTATGTAACCGACTAGAATTTGAGAGCAATAATTTCGGAGTGGTTTATCATTCTGGCCTCTTCGTATTGCTATCTAGTGTAACTCTGTGATAATTGACATTGTTGATATTCAATTCAGTGTTGACTGTCCCATGAGTATAGCTATAATTGCTCTTACACTAAGCACCATGGGAGGGTTTACTCACTACTCTGGTCTACGACCAAATGTCGTTTCTAGCCAACGTAATACGATTTCTAAGTCTTCTGGAATGTAATTTATAGGCAATTATCCATATATGCGGAAAGGGACTATTTGTTGCTATAGTGATTCAATATGTCCTTTTCACTGAGACAGGACTAATAATAATTTACCCAAAAACATGAATTACCGAATATTTATAGAGTATCGGATCCATGATGATATGTCCTATTTGCAATCACAATGCCACATGGCGTATGCAATTAGGTTACCATGACTAACGATCGAGTCTCCTCGCAGCCGAATAATACAACGAGCATGGTGATTTACATGCGGCGTGTGAGGGGAGGTTGTCATCCGGTATGATGTCACATATACCACCTTCCTGAACAGTTTTGGCAAGAAAGATTGATTAGCTTTACACAATCCTAGTCATAATCGACAATTTGTGGCGAGCCACTTTTTTTAAATCAAATCCGATTGGCGTTTGCGCAACCATGATGTGTTATTTACCCGTTGTTTGACATTATAAAGTATTTATATGCGGACTAGCGAAAGGATCAACAAGAGTGAACCTGAAATCAACGGACTGGATGATATGAGGATCACGACGAATCAATATTGATTTCATTCGTTACAATTACAATGATGGTTGAAGCATCTGACATATTATTTTGATTACTCTAATAAAGTCCCGAGGTTAGTGAGGTTAGTTTTTACAACCAAAGATGGAGGATGCTAAATAAAATATATCAAACAGAAAGTTTTCATAGCATCACTCCCACAACTTTGGCGATTAACATTCTGGTTTTCGTCTCATTGACATCACTGCTCTGTCTGTATTTAGTGTGATACCAGGAAATAGACTAAACTGATTCTTCAGAATTCAGATTTTGTCGGGAGCGGGATAACATTATTGAATCCTTGCCGAAGGTGAAATGAATCTATGCGGTCATGCAATGTGTGTGACACTGTTTGTCCACACGATATCTGTAAAACGAAAACATGTAACAAGTCGAATTCGGCACATAGGTTACAACAATTAGGAGGAAGAATCCTATTGTTTTTGGTGTCAGGTGAAGATCGTTCAAGGTCACATTATACGTAGGACTTTCCTCATATATCTTGACAACAGAACATCTCATGGGGATGGCCTAAAGGAAAGTTTTGTTCGTCCGTGTAAACTGCATCTGGTGACCTACGTTGACCTCATTTGACCTTTTCACAGCATATGAACTTTTGACCATGTGACTCTTGGGGCTATTTTTATGACGACCAAATTCCTTTTGTTGAGGCAAACCTCATATAGAATTACACCACTCTTCTACAATGCTCCTGTTACGAGTTATATCATGTTATCAATCTGTATGTGAAAGGGTGAGGTGGCACGGATACTGAACTAATATACAGAAGATCATAGTAGTCATTAACATGTTATCAACAGAGCATTGCATCCAGGTCATTGGAAAGTGGTGCTCATCTGTGTGAACCTGTGTGTACTGATGACCTGCTTCGATCTCATTTGACCTATTGACCTAATCTGACATCTTCAAGTTAATGTGTGACCCTGGATGCTGAATGTTTGTGATGCCTAGATGTGACTAAACAGAACGCACATATAAGAGCCTTTGCGGAATGATTTGCAAGTTATTGCTGTAACCCATGTAGGCGTAACTTTATGATTGGTCTCAACATGGGAGATATCCCATCCTATTCCTTTTACATTTGCTATAAGTACATCCAGGCCCACATTTTCACGATTCCCTTGCATACATATTCATATTCACTCAATTCACAAATGCCCCATAGTCCTCATGGCTACTGTATTTCTAGCTGATAGTTATTCGAACATATTTACGTGCTATGCACATGCAGCTGAACTTTAACAACAAACAAATAAACAGCTGTCATTCAGCCATAACATATTCTACCTGTTCTATGTATGCCATTACAACAGAATTGTCCCCTCTAACCAAAAATCAACAGTATGTAAACTGTGACTTGATAGGGGTGATTATATTCGTGAAGGTCCCCTGCAGTAAAAAAACCCTCTGAAGTTACTAACACAATGGGACAATCGAAGATTCCACCTTTCGTCCGTTTAGATACCCAGGGGCATTAAGAGTTAGTTTGTATTGACACATATCCAGGGGCAAGTACACGCTTCCAAATAAAAACAACAGTGGAATGAGTTTCATATTGAAATTGTAGTAGGCATAGTGACGTAGCCATATGGTGGGGATACTAGTATTAGTAGCAGAAATACTAGCATCTAGTACTGTATTTAGTACAAGTATTAGTCCACTGAGTGAAGTCAGTATATAATCAGATTCTCGCATACTGATATGGCTCCCATATTTTATGACAAACCAACCATACTACAGGTGTTGGTGGCCTGGCAATAGAATGCCTGGCACCAGACCACTGCAAAACCTCCCCCTCCTCCTACCCCCAAAAAGATTTATTCAGTTCCATATAGTGTAATTTGTTAAACATGAATGTAATAATCATACTCATATTTCTATTTAGGTGTTGGTAATAGTCGGAGATGATTACGCATGGGGCGGTGGTTGGAATACTTGTTTAGTATGATCTTTTCGATGCATTGTGCTATATAATCTTCAACTATTGGACAAGTATGAAATGGAGACATGGCAGACGAATTTAGGGTGATTATAAGAGTTTGTGATAGAGTATTTATCAACTCCTCTGGGTTAGTTACAAAATCGCAGTCTTGAGAGCCATGTATCACAACAACATACTGGGCATGCAGCTGGACAGACTTAGGGAGGGTCATCTGGGGTTTACAGTTAGAGTTTCAGTTGACGTATAAAGAATTACTGTGAAGAACAGAATCCACAAAAAGTACCATAGCGATCTGATCCCGAAGCAAAATTGATCCGTCTAGTAGGTATGGATTTCGACGGTGTCGTACTGTCGGTAATGTGTTCAATTGCAGGGAACACGAAATCGGACATTGCATGTGACATCTGATTGAAATGCGTGGCTACTTCATATGGTCACATGAGATATATGGTTACGAAATCGCGATATTATACATTCTTAGTTGTACATGTTATATGCTGTTTCATATAATACGAGCAGTTAGTAGCGGTGCATACTCTCGAAATAATCCATGCAAAGATCACATTTCCTTTCTTCCACGGTATTTGCACAACATCCTACAGCCTTCCCCTCCCCTAAATTACCCTTCTCCCAGAAACAGCGATTTTACAGTTTATACCGCATTCCGTATCCGCACATATGGAATCCGTCCTTCAGTTGCTGAAGTATCAAAAGTATTTACTGCTGCTGCTGCTGAAGTAGTAATACTGGTACACTTCTGAACGTCAACCGCATCCAGCCTAAGAGTCTCAGTCTATGCCCTCTTGGTGAGAGGTTCAGTTCTTGGAGATCTCAGGTACACAACAATGAGAATACTGCATTTGGCAACAACAGATCCCGTACCTCAACTAACAAATGGACTGGGAGGAAAATCACGGGCGTTACTGAAATTATTGCCGATTATATGTGTTATATAGTCTGGGTCCTGCCGCCTGAAAATAATATATTCAATGTAACACAGCTGATTGAAAAACACATCAATTATTCTAGGTACTGATACGTGACATTAGGTAAAATAATTATTGCATTATTGTTCGTTGTGGTGTAGATTCGGGAGCTGATATAACCATCTTAGCTTTTGGGTAGGCGTAATTATACAGCAATAATGAACATTTTTCCACCCAATAAAATTGTGGGTAGCGATTACCAATGATTACCAAACAGACAAACGAATGGTTCCCTCCGAAGTAAGTTCGTCGCTTGATTATAGCCGTAGGTGAGAATCTGACGCTGCGTGCATCAATCCATTCATATGTGAACCGTTCCCTCTCTGGGTCAAGTCTGTATATTATAGTCATGCCGTATCCAGCCCTGTGAAAATATAAAACTACAACATGAATATAAAATCCATCTTTGTGTTACTGTCTGGGTTCATATGTTCTTAAAGTGTATATGCCATGATTTCCTTGTAGCCAATATCCCATGATATGTTGTTGAATGGGGCCTCCTGGAACCATATACACAATTTTGAGCCGATACACCACATAGTTTTTCCTACAGCCCCTGCTGGAAAGTTGCCTTTTGGTCACCGATTCCAGCCGTCCCGTAAACAAATACTTAATGCGATTACGTCATATGACGTAGCTCATGGGACTTTCTTGTTTACGTTTCCACAGCAGCGCTGTCTGACCTCAGTGACACTATTATTAGTTGTATGCGAATATCACACAGTTAGTGTGTACTGTCTAGTCAATGACTATACTCCGCTCGTTGTGAAACGATTATCTAGTTGAAATTAGTTCGTTATATTACCGCCAAATAGACGAAGATAAGAATCTTATAGCCGTGCGATTGCCGAGAGAATAGAAGAGGGCGATGAATCGTCTTCTGATGATAGTAAAATCGGACTCGATTTTGCTTGTTATTTTGAGGAAGTTGTAGGCAATGCTGATACTTATAGGCCGTGGGCCATACCTCCAAATTGGTACCAATCCATGATATTATCATAATACAC
>JAUOBX010310936.1:0-17270 GCA_032360705.1 Eupentacta quinquesemita
CTAAAATTTGTCCCATTATTTTTGTTCATTTTCCAAAGTGAAAAATTGTCACAAAATAAAAACTGAGAAAGTGAGAACATATTTGCTGTTCATTTTAATTATGCTCTATGGGTACTATACTTCTGTTGTTAAAAAAGATTCATACCATGCATATATCTACAAATGATAGCAATACAATGTGACCAAAATAACTCATTTTGCGGGGACACCATTGGCCCCCTAATTTAGAGAATGGCCCATATATAGGTTTTCTTTATTATGTATATTTACTTCCTGATGTTTTGGTTTTACTCTGTATGAGTTCTTTCTTCTTTATTGTTTCCTCATTGAACGTGAATTCGGTGCTTTTGATATTTGAATTTGTCACATAGCTTTAACCGGCTGCATTCGAAGTTTCTGAGTGACTCTATTGTATGTAACTAAGAAATTACGTGCATAGATGTGATAACTGTACCTGGGATAGATGATAAGAGTATGCAGTAATTCGGCCGTAGCCTGGCAAGGCGGCGTAGCTCAGATCTGAACATCAACTAATTTGGGACTTGAACCAACTTAAAGTTGACAGCTGAAACAAGACGAATGTATAGCAGTTCATAATTTTTAGGGTGAGGCCGCAGGTGGTAGCCCTGGGGGAATTCAGCGAAATTACTAGCAACTGATATTAGAGGGGACGTTATTCCCTGTAACTAGTTGATTCAGACATTACCTGTAAAGAACCACATATTCTCCGATATAACATCACAATATATACTATACGGTACATTTACAAACACAAGGTATTGCCTATCATATTCCAAAGAGATATGTATAGCGTCACTGTTGACGACATAATCTACAAACCACTGTGGCCTATTTTATTTAGGCCTAACTATTAGTTGGGCTGGCCTAGTCATTGATTAACGATGACTGTGTATGCTGCAGTGCTTGCGAGCCACATAGCCTATGTGTGTATTAGTATTACTTCCGATTTCTGGGCTGACCTGGCCTAAGTGATTTTGTCTCCACCATTACTCATGGTGGAGGCTATGTTAGAGTCATCGTTTTTGCTGCAATCGTCGCTAAAATTATTTATCGTACTTCATGCGACGCTCGTGTACCGTAAAAGTTTGGCAGTCTGTCCGGAATGGCATTCCGCAGACTTTGTACTATATATCTTTCGACTGACTCGAAAGGAAGGTGTATTTTTCAGCTGGAAACTGCGTTAAAAACGTTATTTGAATCTGATTTCTAGCGAAAGTGGCGCTATGCTCAATCAGGATCAAGCGTCGTTATTGATGGAGTGATTATAGAACGGTTGATTTCATGGTAAATACGTGACTTCTTCCGTGGCTATATCGCTATGGCGTCGATCTTCCAGCCCCGTCCCGCCATTTAATGTTTTCTTCTCATTTTGTTCAGAAAGCGTTTTTTTACATGTGTTATCAAATTCTCGTCCACAATCTGCTCACCGAAAACTGTGTCAGTTGGCATAAACACTGAATTTGAAGCCTGGAAATATCCTGAGAAGATAAAACGATCTCTATACGAGAGGAGTAAACAATATAATCAATATGTGGTTCACAGATTACCGAATCAGAAAGATTTGTAATGATTATGCGATTTTGGGGACATTCTTCTGTTTATTCACAGTGATTCATGAGTTTTAGTCCTGCACCATGACAGAGAACTGAGCATTACAACTTTTGATAGTGAGAATGACAATTCTTCATGAATTTAGAGAATAACATCATTGATGTTGTTTTTCCATTATTATTCGAAATATTCCTTATTGTTCTCGAATCTTAGTAATATGATTGGGTTTTGTATAAGTATGTTACTTTTATACAGTCGGTTACAATTCCGTATATGCTATGAACTCTCATAATATCCTACCATACTAATTACGCTATTTTCAATGATGGTTCACATCGCAAATATAATACTGCTCATCGAATGGACTATCCTTTGACTAATTTATTCATCGGTGCTATATCAGCGCGTACGTTATTGTATCGATTGTATATGTAAAGAGGAGTTTTGAAACAAATAATCTATGCAGTCATGACAGTATGTGTGTGTATGTATGTGTGTGACGAATGGCTTGTTCCCACGATAACTCGGGCCCACCTATGGAACAAGCGCCTACTTGGTATGTGTGTTCCCCATGATGAGTACCTTATCTTCATCGTTTTGCGAGCAGGACAGAGGTTATCCGAGGCCAACATAACTCATTTCTTCAATGATGATAATAATGATAATGATATTAATAAAGTGTTTTTTATACAGCGCCGGTAAACCAAGCAGGCTCTCGAGGCGATTCACAATTATGAGAAATAGCATATATATTGAAATAGTGAGAAACAAATACAAATGTGAAAACAATTATGAAGACAAGACAACATTCACACATGGCAAGTTATCAATAATACAACAAGAGACAATGCACTAGGAAAAGGCAGGAACAAACCCAGTGAGAAGTAGATGTGATCGAACAATAACAAGAGGAAAGCCTAGACAAAGGTAAAACGAAGGTTACGAACGAATTTACAGTACACCTATAAAAATATGTTTTGTACAGGAATTACTGGTTGCAAAATGAAGTTTTCAGCCTATTTTTAAAAGTGTGATGGGATGATGCACACCTCACATGTTCAACAACGGAGTCCGTGCAACTATGTGTGCATGGGCGACTTCTTCGATGAAGCGTCTGCCAATTCTATACGAGCAAGGGGACTGAGTGAGGATGTAAAGTGTAATGAGTTTCGCCAGGTAAGTTAGACCAGCGACATGTATCATCTATTTGAGCAGGTTTATCTCGAACAGGATTCTCCGTTGGAACGGCAGCCAGTGGAGCTTGAAGTATACAATCATGGGTGTTTGTGTTTGCACGTTTCACCAACCTGGCGGCAGTTTTCTGTAACCTCTGGAGCTTCGCGATCTGAGAATCAGGTAATCCGTACAGGAGAGAGTTACACATGTTACACACCATACGAGATGTTACATATGCACGAACTGACCTCTCGGTCGTAACTTGAATGAGATAATGATTGACTCTCCCGATGTTCCGAATTGTAAACATTGCGAGCGGAGGAGGGAGGTTTGACAGTTACTTCTCCGATTCTTATAACAGTAATTAGTGTTGCCATCCGTGTATTTTGCAAATTCACATGGAGAACATCGGTTTTGCCATCATGCAGCTGTAACTTACTCTCGCCCAGGAAATTACCTCGCTCAGAAATTGCCCAAGATCAGCAATGCTCCCATGTTTAGCTTACCATAGCCATATGGCTAGGTGAGCTATTGTGATCATGCATGTCTATCTATCTACCTACTTATCCGTCCAAAATTGATTCAAATTGCTACTCCTCCTACAACATTTGATGAATAACTATGAAACTTGGTGACAATAATGACCAAGTCAAGGTTGTTCAGGAATTCTGGGTTTGAGGCCCGGTGTGGGCCTTGGGGCCCATCATGTGACTTCACGCGAAATGCTTCTCCTACTACAAATTTAAGTGTACAGTGCTGATATTCAGTCATAACGATGGTCTGACAGCCGTTCATCCGGGGTGTTCAGGAATTTTTGGCCCAAGGTCCCAATTACGTAAAATGGGCCCTCGGGTACTTGGGCCCGAGGGCCCATTTTACGTAATTTCACACAATTGTACTTGAAATGCTTCTCCTCCCACAAGCGTAAATTGATTTTCTTTGAAGTTACATGTAATGATTCTTATGTAGGGGGCCATCGGGGGTGCTCATCTGATTGCACTAGTTAGTAACCCTTTTTATACTTCGCGCAGTGCTCACTGCATATTGACATCTGAACTTCAAAAAATTAAAAACAAACTTCCCAACCACTCACTACCTTCAAAATACCCTCATGTCGATGAGAAACGGTGTATCATTCGAATAAGCATAGAACATTTGGGGGTTTACATGGATCATTTTTTGCGTTTTTCATCAAAGTGTTTGTTCACATTCAAAATTTAACCCCAAATCGACTGAATTTGACTTACTTCTGATTGATAAAAAGGTATTTAACAAATCATACCCAAGCCTGTTCGATATTTCATAGAACTAACAACATATCAAGGAAGCTATTTCCGAATCACTAAGCCTATATCCTTAATATAAACGGAGCTACGATCAAAAAGAGACCAAAATCCATCCATTTTCGTCCTCGAAAACATTGATTTCGAAAGGTATCTGAAATCTACCACCAAAATTCAGCCGTAACCCCAACAGGGTCCGTTGACCTATCGATTTGTGCTGAATGGAATTCCCTGCGATTTGATGTGTCTCAAAGTGATGTAGCGCCCCAATTCACTGACATTGAGTAACCTCGGTGTGAGGTGGTCGAAGGTGGCAAAACCTCAATTGTTTCTGGACCCTGCACTATCAGTACGGACGACCACTGGAAATAGATGTGCGGATGGATTTCTTCCAGCTAGACGACCTGGCAGTTATTTTAGGCAAGAATGTTGGGGAACTAGTAAGTTCAGTTCATGCTATGCCTAGGATGTAATTCAAGCCAGGCAATTCAAATGTCAGTGTGTGAGTGCACAGTATACTGTTAGGCTATTACATATTTTAGGCGATGGGTAATTAGGTCCTGATAGTCAGGTGACTCAGCAAATTGATATTTACCAGGTGGACAAAAGTGCCAAATTTGGCATGGACCTTCTTCTCGGCCTATCTATCGATTTTATCCGTGGAACCCACTCAACCGGATTCAATTTTCCAAGATGGCGGCCAAAATCCAAGATGGACGCCATTGAATGGGAAAAGTTGTATATCTGGTTATAGAAGTCGGATATAGGCAAATGAAAGGTCAAATCCGGTGTTTTGGGGGTCACCAAAACAAATGCTGAAGGCTCAGATAGCTCAGTATCAAGATGGCCGCCCAAATCCAAGATGGCCGTCAAAAAAGAGAAATGTAATATATATGGCTGTGATAATCAGAAACAAACAAATGAGGTGTCATTTCAGGGGATATAATATTCACTAAAACATATTTTGCTTATTTCATGCTGCTCTGGTGACTCATTTCCGAGATGGCGGCTGAAATCCAACATGGCTGCCAAAAAAGAGAAGTGGCATACCCTGTATGTATATCGCAATGTAAAATTCAGAGATGAAACGACGATCTGTTCTGTGATTACTGAATAAGCAAGTGATCAGGTCGTGCTGCTTGATTAACTCACTCAAAAATGGTTATCATATTCCAAGATGGCCGAGCGGAATTTGCAGTCCAAACCATTCGACCTACCCGTGTTTAGTCAATGCACCGTGGCAATAAGACAAACTGGTTATGTTATATGTGTGTGGTATCTAGGAAGGGTGGTGGGTGTTTACTTTTGTATAACCGATTCAGAGTCAGAGCAAAATTCATTTTATACCATACTCCTTCAATTCTTCCTCTGGAAGTCGATAGACCTAAATATAGTAATTTAGCAATTGAGTTTGAAACTTGAAATAAGATCAAATTAGACCCCTTGTTCTCCTAACTGACAATAAACACTGAGATTACCTCTTCCACTGATCTCAAAGTACATACTGGTAATATCCAAGGATACTTCATTACATGGTTGCTCTATCACACAGTTCATAGTCGATGTACCCTATTTGGATGAACATGTGTACTGACATAGAGATGTACAAGGCAGGTTCGCCTTGCTGCATTTGCAAACTGCACAGGCTTTTTTGCAGCCACATTTTACATTCCCTGCACGCTTCGGATGCCTCCGGAATGATAGACCAGACAGGCTCCAATGCGTTCACGTTTTTCGTCCACCCATAGCCAGTTGGGTCCGGGTTCGCTTGCTGAGATTCCATGCATGCTGTCCAGATTCCAGCCTGGTAAACGGCCCTCCTGATGTGTTGAAGTAGTGCATTCTGAGTAGAGGGTATCCTGTCGACAGCTTGCTGTTTCTGGCTGAACAGCTCCATCCTGGCACTATTGACATTATTGGTGTTACTTGTCTTGTCATAGACTATCACCACAAGTCATTTGATTCTCTGGAAGAGTGTGAGGACAGTTGCTCGAACGGGTGTGTGGCAAGATGTACGGAGGCACTATTAATCTCCTCGTAGGCATTCCACGGTTGTCAGAATGATTTTATCCCTTTTCCTCGGAATGCTGACGTTGTATCACATCCTGATAAGGAGTGAAAAACGGGCAGAGAATGTGACTTGCGTTCACCAAAGCTGGAACAAACGGCGTTGATGCTTTAATGAGTGTAGTTCTTGCCAGCTTCGAACGCAACCCAGGGATCGAGATCATCATTTATCAGAGAGAGTTGATGATACACACCGATCAGAACAACGACGACATCGGTGTCCACTGTTCACACTTGGATGGAACTTGCTCCATTCTCTTAAGCATGCCTGACATGGACCACAATTCTGGTGTCCGCTGCGTCCTGATTACACGTGGGCATTCCAAGTTGCGTTCCAACACATGTCACGTGCTCTCCGGCTGTAATGTGCGCGGAACATTCAGGATGGATGGCTCTATCCGCAGCCTGTGATGACAAAAAGTCAAATAGTTCTTTCCTGTTGTTTGGATCACGGAGGAAATCATTCCAGTTGCCGGCCAACTTGGCGGACCATGACACTTTCCTACGAACACATTTGCCTCCTTTCTCCCCAGTGCTCTCCTTCAGACTATTTGGTCGGTAGTCATCCCATATATATTATCAGCATACTCCTGAAATGTCGAAACATTCGTTATAGGCAGTGCATGTACTGTCACTGCACCCTCCAGAACTCTGAAGACGTATGCTACAGGTTCCTCCGTCTGGTTTGGTGCATTGATACATTGCAAGAGGCTAGAGTTGACTCTTGGTACCAAAGAGATTGAGCTTTCCGAACTCAGACAGAGATGGAGGATACGACTGGACTTCGTGAGCCAATAATTCAGAAATGTCTCCATTTCTACTCTGCAAGGATATGTATAGCTGACCGAAGGAGGGACACGTTGTTCTCAAGCACCTTAGCTTTCTTGCAACCCTTCGATTCTGCTTTAAGCTTTGTTCAGAACAGAGGCAGTGAGTTCTTCGAGATCCTATCCTGTATGGAAGAACTTTGATCCAAGAGCACACTAGTCTTCACATACTCTTGGTACTTCTTTCTGCCTGTGTCTTCCAGTGTATGGATAACAGCCTCATTTGCACAGTTGCGACTATCAAGAGTAACCAACTCTGGAAAGTCATCCAAGGAGGGGTTTCCCATCTGGCGATTTGTGTTATGTAGGCTATCAACTTCTCTCTGGAAGATTTTCTGTGCAGCAAGGCCTGCTCGTGATGCTCGAAGTTAGCAGGATTCTCCGGATCATCGTCGTGGACATATTCTTTCTCGTACTGCACCAGGAGCCTAGCAGGCTCAGGCCCAACAGTTATCCAGCGCATGAATGCAACTGGATTCTCAGTTAGCCCAACTGCACCACCGGATGCTTTCATGACGTTGTTATAATGTTGTTATAGGGATATTTTGTATGCACATGGGAGGACTGAATGTTCGATGGTACTGACAAATAATTGGGGTCTGTGTGTGAACATATATACCAAATGTTCCCATTTCCCTGTCAGCCATTTCGAATTTCGGCGGCCATCTTGAAACTGAGCTATCTGCGCCATATGCCATTATCACCATTAAATTCAGTGACCCCTTAAACACCAGAATTGACCTTTTATTTGTCTATCTCCAATTTCTATAACCAGATATACAACTTTTTCTATTTTATGGCGGTCATCTTGGATTTTGGCCGCGCTCTTGGAAAATCGGATCCGGTCGAGTGGGTTCCACGGATGAAACCAATAGTTATATCGAGAAGAAACTCCGTACCAAATTTGGCACTTTCGTCTGGCCAGTAAGTATTATCCTAAAACTGACTATGAGTATCTCCAGGTCGTCCAGAAAATACATGGATATGACATTTAGGAATAAAACAGGTTTATCAGCAGTGTAGAAGGATTATTATGTAAAATAATTCACCGTCAAGCTCATAATTCAGTGAATATAACATGATTTATATTTCGCATATTTCATCGGGAATATGCCAACATAATCGTGTCATATTTTTGGGTTCGCCTCCGTATTATCTTCCAATTCATGTTTGGTTTGCATTTGCAAGAATGCCTCAAAATTTGTTAAAATGGCCATCGAAAACAGTTTTCCGAACGTCCCATAATGTTTGGGATAAAAGAGGTTTCCACACATTCCAGGTGAGCTACTGTGCCATTGGCACTCTTGTTGTTGGATGGGTTCATTGAAACGTAAAGTTAGGTGTCGTCTGCGTAAGACATACTTCGGATTTAGTTTGATGCCTTTTATGTATCCAAGGAGGGAAGTGTACATCGTAAGAATTATCCGTCCGATTCTTGAGGAACTCCACAGTTCAACCGAATTAGAAGCGACTATAAAAGGTTGTCATCAATGACAACTGCCTCAGCTGACTTCGGATTTCAAGAACAGGGTGAGAGCACTTTCACGGATTCCATATCGCTCATCGAGAGGGTTATTAGCTCACTGTGAACAATGGTGTCAAAAGCAGCCGAGAAGTGCAGGAGGGCAATGATTGCCTCGTAACATTTATTACTACTTTCGAGGAGATCGTTACAGAGCCAAAGAACACCCATCTTAGTGCTGCAGCCGCTCCGATATGCAGATTTGCTGTCAACTTCAAGTCCGTTTTCCATCTTGAGATTTAAAGAAACATATTGATGGATACATCTAGTGATTCTAGTAGTTTAGAAATGTATTTTCGAGTAGAGGATTGAGGGCCGATGACTTGCATGTATCGAGTCCGAGCAATATTGTTAGCAGGAGTAACACTAAATTGTCGAGTTTTGTAAATGTATAGCTAAGACTATAATTTCATAGTTTCCTCATAGTTTCAGTCACATGCGAACAAACTAGGTATATAGATACCTATGTTATATATGTGGAGTGAAATATCCCTATTGTTTTGGTGTCAGGTCATGGGCGCTATAAGGTTAATGTAGTTCATGTATGTGGCATGTCTACCGTATAACGTGTTTTATATTTACGGTTGTTCATATTCGCCTTCTGTATCTACCCTATTGTTATGGTCAATTTCCATTTAGGTTATTGAGGTTCCGAGACATCTGTGCTAAAGGTAAAAAGAATTACCACCCCACTCAACCACTTTCAATCCTGGACCACCAACAAGAGTGGAAAAAGGCACAGTGTGTGAAAACGAAGTATATTAGCAGGTTTGTACCTATATTTGTAAAATAATGACCCCAATTCTAACAAAACCTCAAACAAAGTCTGCGAATATTTCAGGTATTGAAATTGTCAGATTCATCAAACTTAATAGTAGAGATCTAGATATGTCTATAGACAGAGCACTTCGTGTTTACTGGTTTCCAACATGGCTTCTGGAGAATGTATACTTCTCTTGCATATGTTGGCCTTTAACGTGGAAGCTGCTGTGAATGTTTCACTAACATCTGGCGTCGTTCCCAATACCCTCCGTATGGCATGGTTTGTTCTTAGCTCAAAGCTAAGCGGGGGAGAAGAGGAACCGACAGTATATTGACAACGACGACTCTGCTAACTGAAGGCCAGTCTTTAACACCCCTATAATATAATTGTTGTGAGGCAACTCAATGAATAGTTGAATGATCACAACCATGTATATGACAATTACCAGTATGCTTATAAATGCATCCACAACACCGAGACGGCATCGCTCCATGTCAAATTATCCGAGATCGATTGATCAAGGTGACGGTGTCCTTCTCGCTCATCAGCGTTTGATCATATCAACCATATGTGTTGTTGGCTATAGATTACATCACACTTTTGGTATTAGGGGATCTTCACTCGATTAATTCAGGTTTTACCTAGCAAATGTATCTCAAAATGTGACGTCTGAAAGTTGTATTATTATATGGTGTGCTACACGGTCAGAACTCGGTCCCGTCCTCCGTTATTTACAGTAACACTCTTTCAATCCTATTTCTTCAAAACGATCGTCTTGTACCATTGTGTCAATGATATCTAACATGGCCTTTCCGACCTCGAATATTGTCTCTCTGATGTTGATCAGTGGCTTCCGATGAACAGGCTCAACCTTATCGAAACGTGTTGTTCTAACCAGCATTTCTTTGATTATAATGAAATACTGCTATCATTGACAGTTGACAACACCTCCATCGTCCCAAATAAGAATGTGCGTCATCTGGTCGTCGCTTTCGATCTTGAGATGAATCTCAACAACCACGTCTCTACTATCATATTCTCTTGCTATACTCAGGATAATGTAAACTGCATAGAAATGCATTTGACATAATGTTGCGCTATATAGGTGATATATTGTCATCATTATTATTATCATGATTATCATGACTACTACTATTTGGAGAACTGTGAGAACCTGAACACCACATGCTGATAAACATCAACAGATTGATCGAGATCGTTGGCCTGTTTTCCATGATTGAGGTAATGTTTGTGGTTGGAGCCCACAGCAACGACTCACAGTATATTTTCTGCGGGAGAAGTGAAGGTCGTACATAGGTCCAACCAAATATCAAAATGTATCTAATGCTGTTGAACTATGTATTGTATTTCTACAATGTGTAATTACATAGTGTGGTTCTCGTCTACTTGTTATGACCAATCACTTCTATTAAGCATTAAAGTGGGGTCGAGTTATCGTGTTGAAATTATCCTGAATAAGGATTTTCCACCATTGTTTAATTTTCCACCAAAAACTGTCTACACGAAGAACAACACGCTTCTTGTACAAAACAAAGCAACATACAGAATTTCAGCCGGATCAGACCAATCATACTGAACTCAAATGCTGTTAACGATATTGTCAGACTTCCTCTGTTGACCTCAGATGACCTGACACCAAAACAATGGGGACCATATACTCATCATGATGCACACACATTTCGAATATCAGCTTCATCCATCCGAGTTATCGTGTTAACAAGCTGACATGTGACCTAACCCCAGAACAATAGAGATAATGTCCCTATCATTGGTAACATATATAGTCTAAGTATGAGCCTGATCCGTCTGAGTGGGGTCGAGTTATTGTGTTAGCAAGTCAATATTGGCCGGAAATAATAAAAATCTTTGAAATGTTCAATACATGTTTGCAAACATGATCCCTGGACTACACGAAAACAATAGGTTATTGTACTCGCCAATAACAAAGCTACACATCAAATCAAATTGACTTCAGGGATTCTGGACTAAATCGTGTTGGAAAATGTTCACACTTTGACCTTTGTTGACCTCGGATGGCCTCTGTTAACAAGCCAGACGTCACGCATATATACGCACACATACATCCATGACTGCATAGATTCCTTCATCTAGGAATCAGAAACCATGTTTTGTTTTGAAGCTCCTCTTTATGAATACGATCGATACAATGATGTACGCGCTGATATAGCACTGATGAATACCTTAGTCGAAGAATATTCCATTTAATGGGAAATATTATATTTGCAATGTGAAACCATGAATGAAAATAGCGCAATTGGTACGATGGAATAATGTGAGAGATCATAGAATACGCAATGGTAACCGACTGTAAGGTAACATAATTATACAAAACTCAACCATATTGAATTAATAGTAAGAAGAACAATCTATTTCCAATACTAAAATACAGAATATTGACGATTACGGGATGTTAAGCATCGCAGTTCTGTTCTTACTCGGTTGCAGTAATCGGCGGCACGTTGCTATATATGACTCTGCTTGAATTCAAGCATCACCTGTCAAATATGCAGCCAATGACAGAACTAAGTATTTAAGCACTTTTGCATCTTGCTATATACGTTCAAGTATTTGTGGTAAGCATATAGGATACTGGGGTCGCGCTTCCGTAGTGTAACTCATGCACTTCGAATAAATATTTGAAACGGCAAATCCTAGTCGGCGGGTACCGCAGTTGTTCTGATAGTAGCAAACTGCTCACTCCACGGTAACATTCCCCTCGCGACCCACGACGACCCATGCGCTTGATCTATTTACATAACCACGATATGTTCATCGTAACTAGGGAAAATCAAAACAATCAGGTGTAATTTCGAACAACAATATTGTAGCGATCGGGATGACCTGATAATCGAGGAACATTCATCCATTCAATTCAGATAATAACATTTTATTTGTCAAGCTACGATGTGTTCGATCGTGAGTGCATTGTGTTTGATAGAAACCAATCCTGAGCAGGGAGGATGTTAACTGAATAGTATATGTTATTTTGGAGGATAGGTGGATGTTTGCAGATGATGTCTAACTAGCAACTATTATACACTAAATAAAAACGTCAGTTGCAACATACTCTAATATATTGGTCACTCAGCAATTATCAACACATTCCGAGATTGTGCGCAATTCCCATCAGGGCTACCACATGCAGCTTCACCCCTATATGGTGACCTGTTGCACCTTTGTCTCGTTTTAACTGTCAACTTTAAGGTGATTAGAATCAAAAGTCACTTGATTTCCAGATCTGAGATAAGCTGCCCAGTAGGCTACTATCGAAGTAACAATTACATTCAATAGAGTCACTCGTATATTATGCAAATGCTGACAGCTAGATCTCTGCAACAGTTCGAAATATCAGAACTGACGAATTTACCATTAATGGAGATGAGAGAGAACGCATACAAAGTATATATCAATACAGTAAGATAAGATAACATAATGACGATAAGGTACATATAATGTTAATGTATATACGTATTTTCCCGATTCATTTGCTTAGCGTCTAACTCGATAGGACGAAAAATGAAATCGTGGTTCCCATGAGTGTAAAAGAAGATATATGGTTTGAACCCTTTGAAAATCAGACGCTGAACCCGATAAGCGGCTCTTTATCTCTGAATTGCATATTGTTTTGAGTCATGTGATGTTTATCTCTGTGAACAGTCCGTCATTTTCCTCTGTTCATTTCTATCTGACCTGTGCATAACCGTCAACGCAAAACAGGTTTTACAGAGCTTCCTACGGTTGTAAGGTTGTACCAAATTCGATCAGCTAGGTAACTGCAAGGTTTCCGTAACCAGCATTAAAAGCAAGGCAAGAACTATACAGGGTATTATATTATGTATTAAGATATCATCATATTTTATATATATGTCAATTTATTATTCCAATTACGATTTTCGTTGAAACGTAGGGAAATAGACTGAACACATATTACATCATGAGTCGTATGGTCTTGTGGTTCTGATCTGCGGATGATATTTGTGAGGTATGTGTTCGAATCCTACTCAGGTCAGTAATACATTATCATTCGACGAAGCATACGAGGATAACACATGAACATTCCGTTCACATTATTATTTTCATTAGTTAGCTCACACGCTATTTACTTATTTAATATGATGGTCAGTTGGCCAACTCACAGTTAGAATACCTCATATGCTAAGTTAGTTATATAATCAAGGGCAAGGGGGAACATCAGTATATTTTCATTATCGAATATTGGCTGTCGCATCAAGAAAACACTTCACGAATCAATTATTGGCACATGTACGTTGTAAGATTTTTACCAAATTTTAAAAGCGTGAAAAATGTCAGGAACATAGCGTACGAGTTACTGTATTTATCGAACATTATAATAGGTATAACTATAGTTGATTTGTGGAACAATAGCATTAACCAACTGGAAGTTTATTCCATTTCGTCTATTCTACACATTAGTATAATTTGGTTGTTGGATAATATTATTTCATTAGTGGAGGATACACTTCGAAAGTGCACTAACGACAACGCCTCAAAAAATGTTGGTTGATTTCACTTTTTACAAGCTTAGAACTAGGACAATTTTCCTGAATATCACACACGAATGTTCTATAAAATTCGCGTCCACATACATAGTATACATATTCAGAGTATTTACCATTCGTGTACCGGACGAATAGTGAATAATGAAAGATGGTGTTAACAAACATTGTGCGAAGCTATCCACCCTACTACTGCAAAGCGCAGGCGCATCGCACTCCGCAGCTCAGTCCGCATGAGTCGAAGGCAACGGGTTATTCAAGTCGCCCTCCAAACAGTGCAGTGCCTGCGCAGCAGGCATAGCGTAGGCATAGCAGGCATAGCGTAGAGACTGCACAATTGCCCGAATATGCTCATAATAGAGGGAACCTTATTTTGGCTGGAAGCAGGCTATTGCTGTTCTCCGAAATCTGAATATAGTCAGCTGCGGACTGCGCTGCGCCTGCTCTGCGCATTTGCGGGTGACTAGCTTTCATGGATCATGATTCAATCTGGTAGGTATGATAGGAGATGGTTGTACTCAGTAAAGTACCGTGACTAATAAAAAAACAGTGTAACACATGAACATCTGTTCAGAAATAGTAAAAGCAATAATACAGTTCCAATAAACCGAATCATTTCTGTCGTTTCTATTGTCATATCGGCGTCAAGTTATGTTACTTTTTTGCGGTTAATGAACGTTAAATATTCAGTCAATCGTTGTCATCGGCCATTCCTTGACGCCAGCATTACAGAGGGAAATTACCCATGTTTATCCGTGCCAGGGTCAATGTCACATGGGAACGGTCTATTTCATTGTCAAAGTTGAATTATCGTGAAATCCCTGGTTCACAGAGGTATGCACCGTGACGGATAGTCGGGATCTCAGTAGCATGCACGGGAGCATATGGCAGCAAGGCAAAGTCCATTTATCCTTGCTGAGTGAACGATATTACTCCTGTGAATGAGAAGTAGCAATATTTATCGGTGTTTTAACAGATACCCATCCTGAAAGAGCCAAGAGAACTACAATTTGAGGCAAGGATCACATGCTTGTATTTAGTTGTTTCCTTCTTCCTGGCAACCCATGGGGGAGTTGTCAAGCTGATGAAAATTAACCTCAGAAAAACGTTTTGGTGGAAACTGAAACGGTTGACGAAACAGTGCTAAAATTCCTCATTAGGAATTGAGAACTCGTATCATTATGTTGAACTGTCCAGTAGGTATTACTTGGTGAGACAGCTGCTATTCTCCGTTTAATATTACACAGCGATACGAATTACTCGTTTGAACTAATATCCACGTTCTACAGTGTCTCGAATTTTTATATGAACTATATAGATTATTTATTCTGTTATAACATTAACTAAGTAAATATCTACCTTGTGAAATTGACGGAACCTGGTCAACTATGGAAAAGAATGGGGGAAAGGAGAAATAAATTGACACATATTTCAGGTAAACAATCATTCACCAACTCTTTAGGAGTTCCGCGAACAAGTAGGTGTTTGTGGATCGAGATATGCTTGAGTTTGGCCACACTGAAAATACGCGAATTTACTGTTTTGGTTGCAGGTGTTGCGTAACGCGGACATGACTGATAATCAATAAATTGCAAGTTCGAATCAACACAAGATCGATGAGGCTTTCCTGCAGTGCTGTTGGAGTTGGACAAAACATGCCTCTTCCATGATGCCTCTCGACCTTCCATGGTGTCCGCGTGTAGAATGGTACCCCATGACGTGGTTGTTTGTCCCGCCTGCTGCAGCCACTATAGGGACGCCCATGGGAACTGATGACGTGACACACAGTTTGAGCGTGTCAGACGAGAACATAATTATACGCGCACTATACAATCATTGATGATCAGGGGTACTATAAGTATATGCGCTTCGAGATTGTAAGCAGTGATAAACCGTTACAAAAGCACCTGATACTATTATCCGCTTCATGAATATAGAGTACGTAGGCTGTTACGTGAAACGAAGCAAACGTTAAATACGCAAGGCTTTGGCAATCGTGCAAAGTCAATTGCATGAATTGAAATAACGATATCGACCTGATACGTTCACTCCGCAGATTATCCCAAATCATTGAAAAGGGGGAAAACATTTTGAATCTGGCATTGGGCAATCTCTTCCGTATTTTTCAAGGGTTGTGCGTGGTGAGGTTCATTTACGCATGGAAGAAGAGGACTAGAAATCATTGCAAGCGACTAGGCAGGAATAGTGTAGTGTATTGATTTGATTTGAGTTGATCTGATTGCTACAGGTTCAGGGAGCCACTGAAGGCTCATCGAGGAATTCTGGTCGTGTTGATCATGATGAGCCCTGGCGATAACTCGGCTACTCTTTTCGACTAGTGAACAGAATTTATCGAGGCAGGGGTGTGTGGTTACCAAACACAACCTGCTCCCGGGACCGCCATTTCACGCCCCCCCCCCAAAAAAAAACGATGGACGACCAGTAAACCCAAAGATCTGACCACTTCCTCAGATCCTGGATGAGCAGAAGCTTTTGCTCTTGTTTTTTTCAACCACGGTATCTGCATACAGCCGACCGACGATACTTATTGCAACTAACCGACGAAAACCCCCATAAATACCAAGTCCACTGCGCCACAGCAGAGCTCGGACACCAAGACTCCGCCAGGGGTACAGCCGAGCGTCACTGATACCGCTCGATCACTCTTCCGCTCTCTACATTTGGTCTCTACAAGATCGGCATGATACGTCATCTTCTTGACCGGCATATACTGAAGAGTTACTGTTACACACATTTGTAACGTCCAGAATACTAGGAACAAAACGTTTGCACACGTGTCCATAACATAACTTCATAACATAATCACCGAACGCCCACATGAGTTTCCCGGTGATTAACACATCAGTTGAAGTGTGGGCATACATCGTGACTGTTAATGCCCAAATGATCATACCTCACCAAAAAAAGTGGTTATAGTGGTTAATTTATGTTAGTGATTTATCAAACTGCTTCAAAAAATTATTATTATATTATTATTATTATTATTATTATTAATACCAACGAGCCCAGGAGTATTATATTCGTCACTTATAGAAAAAATGGCTATCTTGAAATACAACATATATCTTTGTATGTAGTGGCTATAGGGCTATTGTGATAATTGTCTTGATAGACACTTTCAATAGCTCTGGCTCCTATGGACCCAGTATCACTGTTCTTATCAACGTTGAAGGGTGATGATTTTGAAATTGACTATGGTCACCACATGCTTAGCCTTTTATGGTTGAAGTAAATATCAGGAGGCATCACATTATTGACTATACAGTCAGACTGTTTGAGACGTCTCTAGCTGGATGATTATTCCCAAATAAATCCTAATCGGACATTTTGATCTTCGAAATGGCGACTATTCAATATATTGGTTAGTAGGATGAATAGATAGATGGATGGATGGATGAACGGCCGATGCTTCCACTTTCACACGTTTTAAATCTACATTGAAGACTGTTTTGTACAGACAGGCCTATGTCTAACATTGTA
>JAUOBX010310937.1:0-11118 GCA_032360705.1 Eupentacta quinquesemita
CCCCATGGAAAGTACATGATCTCCATTGTAAGGCCATCAGAGGTCAAGGAATCACTAAGCCTTTTGGCTTTCTGGTTGTATTTGTCTTTATATCAAAAGCATTGAATCCTGATCAGGCTTCTATGTAGGTCTGATTCGCTGCTCAGCGTAATGAATAAAGTAATTCATGAAGATGATACACATGCAGTGGTCCACACGTGGGTCATCGTCGTACCTGCTGATGTTGTACTCGGCTAAATTATTGTGACCATAGTCATAGTCACTCCGACCTGTGATAGAGCAGTGTCAGTTTGCGGTTCCATTCTACCACTTGTCATCGCTCCATAAAGGTGACTGTACTTGCAGTTGTGATTGAGGAGGGCTTGACTAACAGCTTTTCATGTTGTGCAGTGGTTCAGTCTGCCTGCCACTGTTGCCAGGTCATCTGCTCCTACGGTCTACCAGACTCGGTTATATGTGAGGAGTGAGCTTGGTTATCGGGTTTTCATGTTCGGGGTCAGTACCAACTGTAGGCAAGTTATCAGCACTGCTTGTCCATGATCGATGTGGCTCTCAAACCTATAGCCTTCTTAATATGGGCAGTTGCTATTGTTTCGATGCAGTAGAGTACTGTCTTCGTTGTCTTCAGTCGTTACCTTCATGATTTGTCAGCCACAAAGCTCGCAAATGATTCTGCCATAACAGCTTTTCCTGTGTGGCTGTGACTGACCTATGTGCAGTTAGTCGTTCTGTCATGAAGGTGAATGTCTTGCAAAGTGGAGTTCCTAAAAGAGAACGAGTGCTGTTTCAGCCAGTGCTCATCAACATGGTCAGGGTTCCTTGATGAGCCCTCGGTGACTACATGAACCTGTATCATTCAAATCAAGAACCCTTTTGACCTGCCATCTTTGTGCTATTCTTGCTTGTACACTAATTCCCCTAATTATTTCCCTTGTTTTCCTCTATTTCTGGTAGTCTTGCAGGCTATGTAGAGGCATTCGCAGCAAGGCTTGGACTAAAGTCTCCCAATCTGAGTCTAGAACAGTACGACATGACATCATCAAAGTTGGCCTCTGCTCTTGTAAGTACTCATTGTTATAGTTTTCTATTTTCCACATTGCTGGGCAAATATATTTTTTCTGAATTTTCAGTTTTCCTCAAAGTGCTAAGGAAGAGGTATTAGAAAGTTAAATCTGCATGCATGTCCTTCTACTTAAAGTGAACAATATGGCAGAGCCAGTCCCAACGAACATGAGAGGCCATTCTTCTTAGCTATGTAAGGCTTCGAGTCCATGAAGCTTTGATACGAGGCAAATAACATGCCTGTTTCAATGGGCTAGCATAGCAGTAACACAACATTTTGGTTCCTAGCTCAAACAAGCTATGCTAACACCCATTCGAGATTCTACTCCTCAAAGTTCATCAAGGCAACAGAGGAATGACTATAACTATAAGCCTGTTCATAGAATTTTGCATTTCACGCAGTATGCTAATGATCTATGTTAAAGGTCACTCGGGACTGCACGGAGACCGGGCTGGACGAACATTGTAAAAAGCAATGGAGACATCGTTCATTTTGAGGTAGAGCAATCTTCCGAGACTCCCCTGGAGAGAATTATCCTTCCACCACAGATCGTCACTAATATTTCCGCCGCACCTGAAGAATGAGGACAATAACATAGTCGAAGATTGGATGAAATTACATAATCCCAACAAGTGATTGCAGTAAAAAAATACCTTGTAGCGATAGGTGTATGTGTGAAATTTTGTCTGTTAGCGAACGTTTCAATAGGTTCCGCCGCTGTGGGCATGCACATTGATAATCGTGAACTAGCTTCTTGGCTTTCCTGTTGTACTGTTATTCTATTAGGTGATGCAATTTGAGCCTCTAGTTTCTTGTCATGTTTTTGCAGGGTCGCTGCATCGGTATTGTCATCGGTTGCATCCTGGGGATGTTTCCTCTATTCTTCCTCAACACGGAGCCCAGGGTTCCTGTATCGGAGGCTGACGACGCTAGTCAATCAGAGACGTCGCTGTGAGCTCGATGGTTCATTCGGCATCGGACGCGGACGATTCCAGTCTACCAGAGAGTTTGCAGTGAGCTGCCGGATGGTTCGATGGTCTGTTCTGCAGATGACCCCAGTCAGCCAGATAATTTGCAGTGAGCCCGATGGTTTGATGGGTCCATACTGCATCAGAAGAAAAAGAGTCCAGTCAACCAGAGAAGTTGCAGTGAGCCTCAGGGTTTGATCATTTTCATTGCACAGTAGTAGGAAAAACATAATTATGGTGCTCCCTATCATTCCTAAGCAAAATTGACTAATGAGCCAGAGTATTGTTGCAATAATTTCATTGATGTTTCAAATTGTAATTGATGTTCGTTTAGTTTAGCCTTATGCCTTTGCTTTTCCAAATATTTTCACACATGTCAGGAGTAAATTGATTTCCCTGATTCGTTGCGGTTGCTACTACTGTATGAGCATTATAGAAAACATGTGACAGGTTGTTCCAAAGGCATTCCCTCTCACACATACATGAACTCTTCCAGCACGTGGTCATTCTCCTGTGACAGAGGATTCATTTACTAGTGTTGTATGACACATTGGTGAAGTGACTGTCCATTTCCAGGGGTCCGATGGTAGGTCAACAAATGACAGCTGCATTACGACAGATGCAGATGCCATCTGCCAGATAGTGGGGGAATGAGAGGCCTGGAAGAGCATATGGGGGGGGGGGGACTGAAAAGGCTGTTGGAGTTGACTTTCTATCAGTGAGTCTTCCCACAAAAGACTAGGCTGCCGGAATGTGTAGTCTCTAGTCTATGTGGAAATATGCCCGGTACAGAGCCTCGCTCCCTTTAAAAAGTGTTGAATTGCCACACATTGCAGTTCACAAATGCTGTACTACTACCAGTAATTTTCACAGGTGGTTTGTGACGAACGTGTGGTCCAAAAATACTCGGTAAAAATTAATCTTGGACAACCATCACAAGGAGTAAATATGTGGCAGACTGGAATCCCTGAAAAAATTGTCTTCTGGGACAAAGTCGAAGGAAACTATGTAGTCATGACAGTGTGTGTGTGTCTATCTCTGTATGTGATGCCTGACTTGTGCCTTGTGATCGCATTAACTTGACTCCACCTGGATGGAGCAAGCTTATACGTAGTATGTGGGGTTCCTCATCATTAGCACATGATCTCTCATTTTGGGATCAGGTAAAATGTCATCTTGAGGTCAGAGATTAATGTCAGAATACCTTGTGGAAATGATTAGTCAAGGATACTTGGTAGGATCCTACTGAAATATGGTGTTAAGCTTTAATATCTTTTTGGTGTAGACCAGGGGCAGCCGCTCTGATGAGGAACTATAATTGTAATAACCCATGTGGATTGATCAAGTGTGATGAACATGAACCATGCATCCCCCAGCCCACACCAATGGATTTTCCAACACTTTTACCCACTCACAAAAAAGCATTGTGTAGATTGATCTACTGTGTACCAGCTCTGTCATCTCTGGGGCAGGAAGTAGTCCCTTCTTTATGCCTATCACAGCAGTCATCGCATGCTTACGGGTCCCATGATGTAACGGCTTCTATGGTTCAGCAGTAGGGCTTGCGAGTAAGCAGTGGTCACGCTAAGCAGTGCGATTGCGGGATTCCCGCACCCCTTTTGCGGATCCTGGAAATGTCCCTCCGCAGAAAAAATTCCTGATTTTTAGCCCACCCTAGCCATATGGCTAGGTGAGCCATTTGTAATACCGTTTGTAATACAGCATCGTACGGTACGTGACCAAAAAACGTGAGCCGCGTTCATCAATATTCTTCTCCCATTTGAGAATGAGTAATGAGAATAAGTCATGCTAACTTTTAAAATCATGCACATATGAAACATGGTATCAGATTATATTATGAATGATGCCAATACAAGTGTTGACACACGTGTCTGTCTTACCGAGTCTCGCACTTGCGGCGTACGTCCGCGCTAAGCTGGTCGAACTGTGAGACAAAAATGCGAGTGAGAACCGGTACTGATACCGGTGCTGAGACGTCGGTAGTACCAGTACTGGAAAATCTGGTACCGCCTAACCAGCGGATACGTCGATCGACTGTGACTGTACAAGGCGAGAAAAACAGCCCCTGCAAGTGAAATCGGAACAAACATACATAAATGGATGATCATCAGAATCTTATGAAGGATAGTGACAAGACATGGCCCTCCTCGGTCGGTTGGTTCTTATCTGGGCTGCAATACCCATCAGTAACCTATAGATGAGCTGCCTGTGGACCAATTTCCACTCCTGAAAGGTCCAGTCCGTAAGTGGCCTAATTTTACTATGATATAATACAATTTGTCACCATACCAAACTGTGACTGGTAAGTCCTTGTAGGTCTTGCGACTCCTTTCCTCATATGGTGGTCATATCACCCCTCACACATGAAAAGTACAAGGGATGCACTGCTTCCAAATGTCTCAGGATGTTCGATGTGCTGCCACTCTTCACCTTGAACTTTGCTTCACATGTTCTCACTCGGCAAACTGCAGTATCAGGATCTTTCGGTTTGCTGTCCTAATCCAAGGAATGTCCACAATGCAACCCTACTGTAGCCCGATCTTTCGTAATAAACTACTCTTTGTCAATGAGCAGAGGCAGCAATATTAGTTGTTCCCTCAAAAAACCCATGATCATTACCACTACCATAGGCCAACCATGATGCACCAGTTAATGATCCGTTTACATTCAACCTGTTCAGACTCTTTGCATTCGCTGCATTGCCTTCCCCCCCAAAAAATATGTAAGTACTATGGGTCTCGACTACCAAGGATACGACCCCAACCCTGTTGACAACTCCCCACATCCGGGGGAACACCTCAGGGCCTCGTTCATATCCGAGGTAAACTCCTCACGAGTCACTCCCCTCGTCAGATGAAGCTTGAGTCTGCATGTGTGTGCTATCGGATATGGCATTAGCACTCTTCAACCATGAAGAACTTGACATCAATTGCCCTTTTGAACCCCAGTGGGGAACGGTTTTGGCACCAGTTGCAAACTGAAAAATGTCTTCGAGTCCGACCCCATTGATCTTCAGTGACAGAGCGATGTCTCTAATTGAATGGATCGTCCCTTCTGTGGAATATCAGCTCGGGGACCCTTCCTGGCTTTCGATCCACCGTACCTCTTCTCCAGATTCTCTGTTGGATTTGTATACATTCGACATGACAACTTGATAGATTTACATTTCACCTGTTCAGAATCCTCGCATTCGCTGCATTTACTTTTCTAATTTTATTTCTAAGTACTATGGGTTTGCTACCGAGGATATGACCCCAGCCCTGTTGACCACTCCCCAAATCCGGGGGAACACCTGAGGGCCTCAGTCATATCATCAAATCCTGCAGTTTCAGTGGGTTCATTGGGTCTCCACTATTCCTGATGCTTGTGTCTGGCGAACTCCTTCATCTTCTCCGACACCGTGTCGCTGTCGACTGCAATTTTCTCCTGATGCGTAAAAGTCTCCAAGCTTTGCTATGAGATGGTCACTACGGATGAAGTTAGACGGGTCATCCTGCACTGTTCCGCAAACCATCTGGTGGATTGTTTGTGATCGCCCTTTCGGTTTTGGCAACGAGGCCAAAGGTACTGCTTGGTGGCATACACCTCATGCATGGATTATTGCTTCTGGACATGCTCTTCATGTCTGTCATGTGCTTTCATTTTGGATAATCACCAGAACCTGATCCGGCATACCAACAACAGTACCTTAACCACGGTTGGAAAATATTGGTCAATATCTTTGTGTGTGTGTCACACATAGAGGAAGCACCACCTCTCCATCTGCATGGTAGCGGGTGAATCTAGACAGATGCCACTGACCACCACGGTACGAGAACTGGCGTACAGTAGCTGTTGGCCAGTTACACCGACTCTCTCTAACTCTTTGAGCGAAGCACTGCCACCCCCCCGCAGGATGGAGTCCTCCTGGTGGCCAACCATGATACGCTAGTTCTTGATCCGCTGGTTGAGCGTCCCAAGCTCCAAACTCTCCAATTACATTCTCGGGTCTCTTAGTGATAATGCGATGAGTTGGTTTGGTGTTGAGCAGGCTGCCCATTGACTTCCATGACAGCTTGCTGTTCCCACGGAAAGAGAGATCCACATTGCTGGTGTTGAGACTGGTTTAGTTGTGGAGCAGCTTGTACTGGAGGGGTTTTGTGTGACCGCTGATATTGTTCAGGAGAGGAGTCGGCCATGCCCGGAAGTCTGGAACACTACGGATCTCGGACAACCCAGGGACGAGATTCATGAGGTCAGGGAGAGTTTGAGCATCATTCTTTGACAATACCTTGGCCACAGTTGAAAAATATTGGTGGATGTCTTCATGTGTGTGCCCCCACGTAGAGGAAGCAGAAATGGCTCTGGAATAAAAAGAAACATAGAATGTTGATGAACAATGGACATTATTCCACACTTATCATCACCACAAAATTGATGTAACCTGATTCCTGAATGTTCAAGCGCTACTAGCCTCTATGCTTGACTCTCACCTTAATTACCTCCTGGAACTCACAGAAGAGTCCTATGCAATGTGACTGCTAACAGGCGCTGATGAGACTAAATTGCAAATATCCCCACAAAGAATAATATATATATATGATATTCTAGTTCTTGATCCGCTGGTTGAGCGTTTCAAACTCTCCAAGTCTGCCATGACATTCTCAGGTCTCTTAGTGATGATGCGACGGGTCGGTTTGGTGTTGAGCAGGCTGCCCATTGGCTTCCATAAGACCATGACTGCTCACTGTTTCCGGAGAAGAAGAGATCCACCCTGCTAATGTTGGGACTGTCTATGTTGGGAGCAGCTCAAATCGCAATATCACCAGACTGTGCTAGCTCGGGTCACAATAGACCCTACTGCTGGCCTGGCTTGTAGCCTAGACCATGCTAGCTCGGGTCACAATAGACCCTACTGCTGGCCCAGCATGTAGCCTGGACTGTGCTAGTTCGGGTCACAATATATCCTACTTCTGGCCTAGCACGTAGCCTAGACTGTGCTAGCTCGGAGTCACAATTTACCATACTGCTGGCCTAGCACATAGCCTATACTATGCTTTTAGGGTCACGACTTCTCTAGCTCGGGTCGACTTCAGGATCAGCTGATCCTTCTTCACTGCTGTGGTTACTCCATCTGGCGTCATTTGGCAGCTCACATCGTGGGGAATAGGCAAGAAGAAACGCGCACTACTTTGTGACTGCAGTGCTCTTGAAACCTCATGATCTGTCATGACGCCTAAGTTCATACCGAAGAAACAACCCGTTGCAGGAAAGGTAGTCATCTGGTGATTTCTCCTCGGGTGCAGTTCATGATAGACCCTATTGCTGGCCTAGCATGTAGCCTAGACTGTGCTAGCTCGAGTCACAATAGACCCTACTGCTGGCCTAGCCTATACTCAGCAAGATCTTCCCAGTGTTCATGCACATTCTAAAGTTGATAACTAGCTTGGAATCGAATGGATCGTCTCTCCTGCGGAATATCATGGAACCTTCCTCGCGTTCAGTCCAGTACATGCACTGTGCCTCTTCTCCCGATTCTTCGTTGAAATTGTATTCATCCGACATGACAACTCTCTCAATTTACATTTCACCTGTTGAGGCGGTTTCCACCATACTCAGTTCTCCAACAAGTGACTTATCATTTCTGGAGAGACCAGAGAGTCCTATTTCATCATGTGGGATGCATGGATATTGCAAGACAACCACCTTAGAATCTTGCACAACTCATACATTCGGTGTAATGCAGGGGTATTTCAAGACTACTAAGTCTTGTATTACCCTTCCATCACTCGGAATGTATGACTGATACAAGATTGTTATATGAGGACTCCTGCAGTACTCTTACATCACACAGAATGTATGACTGATGTGAGAGTGTCAGATAAAAAAATCATATGAGGCATGGATGTTGCAAGACAATCACTCCATCAGAATCTTACATCTTGTATTACCCTTGCATTACATGAAATGTATGAATAATACAAGGGTGTCGAATAATGAAAGCGATTCACTGTTCCTCCTGGCCACCCTCCTCGATTACACCGCCGTCGTCCTCGACCTCGTCGCCCGCCTCCTTGCTGCCCACATCATCACTGTCGCTGAAAACAGCTTCGCTCACTGGTTTCTTCTTTCTGGGCTGCTGCAGATGATCTACCTTCAGGTCACGAGAGGCGTCCATGCACTTTTGCCCCAGAGTGTGCCGTATGGCCTTCGAGCAGGTATCAAACTTTCCAGTCAAATGAGCTGCTAAGGGAAAGGAAAACGGCTGACTATGCCACCGTCCTCCTCCTTGACTACACCGCTGTCATCCTTGCTGGCCTCGACCTCGTCGCCCTCCTCCTTGCTGCCCTCCTTATCACTATCATCACTGTGGCTGATAACAGCTACTCTCACTGGTTCCTTCTTTCTGGGCTGCTGCAGATGATCTGCCTTCAGGTCACAGGAGGCATCCATACACTCCTGCCCCAGAGTGTGCCGTATGGCCTTCGAGCAGGCATCAAACTTTCCAGTCAAATGAGCTGCAAAGGAAAGGGAAAACAGCTAATCTAGTGGGTTTACTGCCAGTCCTTATCTTTGTACCTATACAACATCAATTCACAAAGCTCACAATGATGTTTATCTCTTTTTTAGCAGATAATGTTAGCTACATGTCAAACCTAAGGGGGTCGAATAATGAAAGCAATTCACTGATCCTCCTCGCCGACCTCCTCGACCACACCGCCGTCGTCCTTGCTGGCCTCAACCTCGTCGCCCTTCTCCTCGCTGCCCTCCTTATCACTATCAGCACTGTCACTGATAACAGCTACGCTCACTGGTTTCTTCTTTCTGGGCTGCTGCAGATGATCTACCTTCAGGTCACGGAAGGCTTCCATGCACTTCTGCCCCATAGTGCGCCTTCTGGCCTTCGAGCAGGCATCAAACTTTCCGGTCAAATGAGCTGCTAAGGAAAGGGGAAACAGCCGACTACGCCACCGCCCTCCTCCTCGACTACACCGCCGTCGTCCTTGCTGGCCTCGTCCTCGTCGCCCTCCTCGCTACCCTCCTCGCTGCCCTTATCACTATCATCGCTGATGAACAGCTACGCTCACTGGTTTCTTCTTTCTGGGCTGCTACAGATGATCTACCTCCAGGTCACGGAAGGCGTCCATACACTTCTGCCCCAGAGTGCGCCGTATGGCCTTCGGGCAGGCATCAAACTTTCCAGTCAAATGAGCTGCAAAGGAAAGAGGGAACAGCTGATCTAGTGGGTTTGCAAACTGCCAGTCCTAATTTTGTACCTAGTATACAACATCAATCCACAAAGCTCACAATGGTGTTTATCTGTATTTTAGCAGATAACGTTACCTACATGACCAATATCAATGTGACCATTTTCCAAGATCCAAGGTATACCATATTCAACAAGCTCTGTTGAAATGTGACAAAGAGAGCCTGCATGATTTCTGGGGACTGATGGTATACCATATTCACCAAGATGTGGCAAATGTTTAGCTGTGAATCTAAGCTAAGCCATGTAGAGTAGTAAAATATAGAGTGCAACGAATTGGAAAGAAGGAGATGTCAACAGGACGAGGTACAGGAACAGAATGAATTATATTTATATACATTCGGAAGTGTCTAATTTATTCTCAGCACATAGTTCTTTCAAAGATTCAAGAGTATGATGTCTCACATACCCATCATCTGATTGTTTAATCCATGCCATGGTATCAACTTCCAGCTGGGCTATAACTTGAAAATATCCTCTTCACATTCAGGTAGGTTGGAAAAGAATTTCTGAATTGCTTTGTTTCAAATTCAAACTGTCCACCATGGGAGGCAAGTTCAACTAAAAATCCACAGTCACAGGTAAGTATATCGCAGCGCCATGTAGAGGCGGAGGCCCATCACGAGACCATACCCAGACTTTATGAGGAGTGGGTCGACAATTAACATTCTCAAGTCTCCAAGATTTGGACTGCTTAGAATCCAGAGCCTGGTTTGCATGTTATACCCATACTCACCAACTATCCCCTCTACCACTGTTGATTGTTAAATTGTTAATTCTCTAGAGGGCGAGAAGTACTAGAATTTGCAAAGACAAAGCAGCTTCAATACCAACATGCAAACTAATTCCAAATTGTCAACATACTTAGCAAGGTATGACATAAACATTGACCAGTATATAACTGTACCTGTTATGCCTTGGCCATTCCGGTTTCTCCAGTACTTCTTTGCCGGGTAGCTGATGTCTGCCCATTTCTTTCTCATCGCATGATTTCTGGGGACTGAGGAATGCCTCGTTGATCGGTGGCTTTGAGACGCACTTCTTCAATTGTAAATATGTTCTTTGTACATTGGCATGAACTACTATTTCTCTTTTCCTATTGATGTACAGCGCATCGAGATCTTTGATGTAATTTTGGCTGCTAGCGCATTCATTGTGATCGGCACGTCCGTCTCCAGCGATACCAATTGGTTGATGCCAGCATCATCGAGTAATTCATCTCCAGTTCGGAGAAGATCCAAGATTTGTCCTAACTCTCTCTTGCTATCCTTACCCAAACTCTGCAACTGAAGACAGGAAAGAAACACTCCCTGGACAGGCGTAACAGAAGGAGTGGGAGAGACCCGTGGCCTAGGGGTAGAGTTCGTGGCGTTAGAGGGTTCATCCAATAGCTCCGCTAAAGTTGGCCATCCCGCGGATGACGGCTGCTCAGATGAATCCTGGCAGGAAACCTTCTCAGAGGGACCCGCGAAGGACGTCAGTGTGGCTGAGCATCTGGTGCTGGCTGACGACTCGTGGCTCCCTTGATGCTTACGGAGCTGGTGGCGCCGTAGGTCAGCTACTCTATCCGAACTGTATTCGCAGCTGGGGCACTTGAGACGTCCCGCACTGTCGTGTGTTTCTCTCTAATGTGCTTTTAGTTTGGATATTCGCGAGAAGCGAACCCGGCACCCCCCGCAACGTTATTCCTGCTCGAACATGTGAGACATCTCAGCTACAGATGAGTCCCCGATGAAAAAGTACAGTTCAGTACAAGTAGGGTAAACCGGGGGATGACGGGACACTTAAGCAGTTGCAATGTAATAGATCACCAAAGATCA
>JAUOBX010311048.1:0-11118 GCA_032360705.1 Eupentacta quinquesemita
TGTGCGGTAATATCGGGAAAATAAAATGCGAAGGAATGGGGGAAGGGGATTTGAGAAGAGGGAAAGGGAGGAAGGAGAGAAGAGGAAAGAAGAGAGGATGGATTTTGAAGAAGAATAAAAAATGGTGATACAAAAAAAGGTAAAAGGAAGTTATGTAGTTTTATGAGAGCCGCGTCGGGACACAAACACAATGTTCCAGAAGTGCTTAATTGATGATTTGTTAGTGTTAGGAAGCATCATCTGTCATAAGCGAATAGCTTATATCACGTTGTATACTGATTCATTTTTTCAGCACAGCCAATTGTATTTGTATGTCGCCACTCATTTTAAAATGAGTTGGGTTCTCAGATGTGCTATATTGCACCAATTTGCATTTAAAGCTATCTAAAAATAGTAAATATACCATTCTCCCAATTAGGAAGAGGCACATTTCGCCCAAAAATTGGATCATAATATCATCTAATCTTGGTAGAAATTCATCATCATTTCCTCATGTCCTCACATGTGCTACCGTATATATTGCACCAGTTTTACATCTAAGGCCATTTGAAGATCATTGTACAATTTCCCAAATGGGAGGGGTACATTTTAATTTTATATATATTTTAATACTAACATCTGTTCTTGGTAATTCATCATTATTCCCGGAACAATTGCTGAGTGCATAGATGTGCTTCATTGCACCAGTTTACATCTGAGAGTGGGACTATTCGAAATGCGAAAACTTGTCAATGGGGAGGAGCACATTTGGAGCACATTTGCACAGAAAATATGTCATAATATAATCTGTCCCTCGTAAGAAGTCCCTTTTTTCAAAAACGAGCTGTGTGCTCCAATGTGCATCTAAGGCCATTCTAAAATTGTATAATATTTCACAAAGAGGAGGGGGACACTGTAAGGTTGATAATGGGGTCACTCATACTGTACCTGAAACATATACATCTTTGTATGATCAAGACGAACCTTTGCACTCCGTTTAAAAGACTATCGTAGTGATCCTTCTTATCTGTCTTCTTGGTTCTTTTGGAATTACTATAAATTGCTCAACCCCTGGCTGAGGAACCTAGTAAAAATAAATGTCCGGGTAATTTATAAGGGGAATTTTTCTTGTAGGCATACTCGATAGAACCTCCCAGCATTCAGTTAAAATACATTCGCATTACTCTCGATGAAAATGTATGAATCCATTATTATGGATCCTCATTCAAGTGAGTCTGAATATACATGAAATTTGTATTTTCAAAATAACAGAATGGTCCGGGATATCCATTCCCATGTCATCAATTGATAGTTGTATTCGGTTTCGTATGGATTCCATCGAGTTTACAGTCCGCGTCCATTATTTGATGCTTGGAGCGATGCGCTGGATTTTACAAAAATGTATTTTTAGAATAGCAATGTGCTTTAAAAATTGATCTACTTTTCAAACCCTAGTCTAGACCTCGTTTTCGAGTGAAATGCAGACCATTATTGAGTGAAAAGCCTGATTATGATCACAATATTGGGAATCATGATCCGATCATCAGCAACATTTCTAATAATCTTACGGTATTCTAGAATATATATATCATTATTTTAAAAGAAAAATGCTCGAACCATTACGACGATAAGATAGTAGATTAGAAGAGATTTTACACCTAAGTCCTCGAGTGATTACATGATCTGTGAATGAGCAATGTTCAAGTGATTCGCTGCAAATTGATGTAAGAGGGACAGGGTATGCCCGTTGCCGCGATCGACACAGAGATGGATCCAAGAGATTTCCAGTGGATATAGACATTTGACCAACGATTGCCTATCTAATTACACACGAACGCCTGGTTCACCTCCTGATGTCAAGAGGCCATGACTCTGAGTGTTGACAATGAGTGTATGATCACGCATGATGAAACGAGAAGCTCCTTTTATAGACCGATCCGAGCTAGTCATTATTATTTTAGGTGTGAGGGTCCAAGCCGGTGGAAGCATATACAAAATGGGGTCTGACATGGGACCTGTAGGCCTTAGGTTTGGGTGCAGGAATGTTAACTTCTCCTGACAGAACCTACGGTTATATTGTATTTTTCACAAATATCTTGGATGTGTTTTTCTCCAACATGGTTCGGAAACAGACAATGTTTAAGTAATTTCGCTGCAAATTTAGGTAAGAGAAACAGGGCGACAGCCCTTCTGAAAAAGGTGGTTATGTTGGCCTGGCGCCGGGTCGGATGCTTGTATCATGCTAGTGTTAAGTTACTTCTTGAAGATTAGAGTTAAAACGGGAAGATCACTTCCGCTGCTAATTTCCGAATTGTAGCTGGAATTCCACCAAATCCGGTAGTTTTGTTAGGTCCAACGGCTCTCAGCCGTTTCGAGACACCATCAAATCTGATGGTGATAGGATTTATAGTGGAATACTATTATATACTCATGGCGACTTCAAGACGCTCTTTGGTGAAAATACTGAGCAAGAATAGTCGTTGAGCGATTCAAGTCTTCGTATTGTTATTCGTAACCATGCAGGCTCCTATTTTGTGAGAAGACAGGAGTGCCAACTGTATCAGCTCTGATTGTCTTGATAAAGCCATCAGGTATGCCATCTCTTTGATTACTCTAAGCAAGTGTTTTCGGCATATATGCGATATATGCTTTCATTGCCGCCATAGAGGTGTCACGACTGACAGAAAAAATATGCTATCGAAGGTACCAAGCCTGCAGTAGGTGTAGTATGCACGTTGTCTGTGTTCATGTAGATGCTTGGTTTATTTGTTGATCCATTTGGACACATTATGTTCCATGAATATGTTAGGAGGGACAAACAGAATTCATGGCTTGCTAAGCATGACATTTATTTATGCTTCGGGGAAGTCATTTGACTAGTTTTTAAATGATATTCAACAGTGATTTTCTTGTATTTCACAGTAGTTCCATCATGTGCCTTGTATTGACAATGACAACTGGAACAACATCATGATCCCTTATATGGCGGGGACTTCCCACGAGCGCTCCACCAATGATGGATTGTTGGTGGAGAATTATGTACGCCCTACTAGGCGTACGAACAACCAGTGATGAGTGATCGTAGCATTCAAATTTCAAATTCAAGTTTGAATAACTAGTTATACTGACATGGATCTCATTTTACTCTCATTGTACTATTTTGGATGCCACTCAGTTTATTAATCGCTTGTATGCTATATTTCAATATGAGATTCTCAAGAAACGTTCTTTAGTTTGGTCAAATTCGCGTAATTTATGCATTTTTGTTAACTCTGTCGGATTTCAATGAAACTCTGTGAATGGGGACTATTGGTGGTCCCGAAAAACATGACGTCCATTCCAAGGTCATCAGAGGTTCAATTTGCGTAATATATGCGATTTTCCTAACTTTGTCGGATTTGAAATAAACTTGGTGGGTATGGACTTCAGTGGGCATCGAGTTAGCTCAATCGGTATAGAGCAGTGGACTCGTGATCAAAAGGTTGCTGGTTCGATTCCAGCTGGCTGGCTTCTCCGGTGCATCGTCCCACTCAGGCGTTCTGGGAACCTTGTGAAGTGATTCTTGAATAGTAGCGTGCGCCGTGTGTGGCAGCCCCATCGGGATGTGCCCCGAGGCGCTATATAAGAACGATATATTATTATCATTATTAGTATTATTTGATGCTGAACAACATCAAAGGTCATATCAAGGTCATCTGAGGTCAACCGGACATGGCTTGTGCAAATTTTCTCAAGTCAATATTTATAAATATCCCGGGTATATATATGTTGGCGATTTACTGCCTGCACATGTCTAGTTCGATGTTTTTCCCGATCCGTGGAGGTCCTGATTTGGTGTAGGATCCTGTATAGTAATTACATTTGCCTAATTTCATTTAACAATGATATATTTGCTTCATTCCGACTGAGGTCATAGTGCGTGAATTTTCTGTCAAACGTCATTTCTACGTCATTGTGACGTCATATGACATTGTCAGTGGGCGTTTCCGGTATTTCGGTATCATGTTCATATAGGTTGGAAACATATTCCATAGTTCAAAACTGAAGTTCCAGAGGGTTCGTCAGTCAAAGAATGATAATGATAATTTTCTATCACATACGTCATATGAGACAGTGTATGTTTGCTCATTTGGTAGTCCGGTATCATGTTCTCATAGGTTGGTAACATATTCCGTAAGTCCAAACTAGAGTGTACTGTACACTGAAGTACATATGATCAGCCACGGTACGTAAATTGTCGTCAAATAGGTAAATTGTACGTCATGGTGACGTCATATGACATTGTAAGTTGGCTTATATGATATTTTGGTATCATGTTTCTATAGGTCGACAACACATACCACAGGTCAAAACTGACGTCTCATGGGGTTTACAGTTCATTCAAGTCCATATGGTCCGCCATATATGCAATTTAACCGTTTATCGGGGTCCGATTTTGGGAGACTTTTGTCCTGGCGATGCTGGCGATCTACTGAGCAACCTAAAGCAGAAAATCTTTCGTTGCTGTTTTTGGGAGGTCGACCCCTATATTGATCCGACTAGTAATATTGCATCTCAACATCGTTTCCGCTGCCAATTGCAACTTCATTCTTTGGAAGGCAATCCGGAATATTCAATACTATTGTGTACCTAATTTGTATCAATTTGGCAATCCACGATTTGTTAAACTTGAACTAGGTTTGACTGAAGCTTTTTACATGGTGAAGTTCCCTTTTAACATGGTGGAGGTCCCTTTTCACGTAGTGGTGGCCTATTTTTACACAGTGATGGTCTCTTGCTACATGGTAATGTTATTTTCACACGATGGGCACTTATTATTCGGTTAAGGAACCTTTTAACGTTGTGGAGGTGTCTTTTTCAGGTGAAGCAAACTTTGGTGATGATATATGTTCAGTTGGTGGTGGCGCTATTTGGGATTGGTGTAGGTGTCTTTTTAGGTAAAGGTGATGCCAACTTTGGTGAAGACATCCTTTCGGTGGGTGATGGCTCTATTTGGGATTGTTACGATTCGCTTTTCAGATACATCTAAAGCGCCGTTTCCATGCACGTGGGCGGGCGAGCGGGCGGGTGTTTCCTCGAATCGGTCGTGGAACGATTTTCTCCGCCCGCCCGCGTGTCCGCGAGGTGTTGCATCATCAATTACGGGGGATTTGCCAATCGTTCATAAACACACTTATTGTAGGCCTATGGCAATATGCATACAATTTGCAGGATTTGGGTAAATTGTTCCCTTGTAGTACGGAAATAGCAGTAAAATGTGTTCTTGTCATGTAGAAACTCTGCAATTATTGAGATTGTGGTAGGCGTCTTGTACTATTCTCCTGCGGTTTATAGAGTGCACTCACCACCTAATCACCTATACCTTTCTTTTTGGTCGGCGATTCCGTTGATTCAGTAAGGCAATTAGCAGAATTTCTTCATCGAGTAAATAAATATGACGTTAAGTAGAGCGGTCGACCATTTTACGACGTGTTGCGAGTTTATTTGGAAACGCAGCTTAACTTTCTGCCAATGAAAAGTCCGCAATGCAGGACTAGCCTAACTAACCAGCCGCCGATCGCGGCAGTGGTGAGCTGTGTTTCCACGAGGCTGGCGCGAGTGCGGGCGGAGGAAAAATCGCTCATCAGCAATTTCTATGGAGGCGTTTCGATCGTGGAGGCGGACGCGATTTTTTTCGAATCGCTTATGTACCGATTCCACCCGCCACTCGTGAGTGTCCACTTGGTATTTCGCAATCATTTCCGGGAACTTCACCGTACTTACACGAGCTTGTGGACGTTGCATAGTATTGCAAAGTACACTGAAGAATAGGCTAATTGGGGTTGAGCATTAGGCACTTGATCCCCATTTGAACATAATAACGTAGTTGGATGCCTGATGTGGCAAGTGTTCAAATCCTGAGCACCATTGCAGGCTCATAACCATATCTGGAGAGCAATATCAGTGGGGAGGAGCAATAGGTAGCTGATAGGCATTAGGTCACAATGAGTAAGGGGGAAGTAAATGACTCCTCCTTGACCACGAGCCTGCACTATTGTACGAATTTTGAGCACAAGTGTTCAACATTTTGACAAGCGTGCTAAACATTTTAACAAAAGCGCTCGAAATTCGGGCATCACTCACACGTCCGGTACTAATATATGAAACATCAGTGTAGTCAAGTTATGGACACAATACATGAAAACAAGCACACCCTATGGGCGTCAGCGGTCAAATGCGGCGTATATTGAAAGAGGCGTCCACTCCTTTGGAAAAAAAACACAGAGCAAAACTGTTCAGTATGATGTAATAATGTTCAAAATATTATACAGGTGTTCTACCCATACACACAGTATGCCGTGGTATAAATGATGTTAACTACGCTGTATAAAAAGGGTTTAGAAAGTGAGGTGTTGAACTCCTCAATAGGAATAGGAAGGCTAGCACCTACATAAAGGACATCAGACTTGAGGGAAAAACTATTACTGATGATCAGGGTATTGTGAACGCTTTCAATGGATACTTTCCTTCTGTAGGCAGCAAACTTATAGTGAGCAAATCTGCAGTGATACAGATCCGAAGACCTTCCTACATGGTAGTAATCCTAGTTCCATTTTTAACACCAGTCACTCTCGAGAAAGTCGTTAATGGCATCAGCTTACTTAAAGATGGCAAATCACCCGGCATTGGCGAGCTGCCTCCTAAAGCCCTTAAGAACGTTGCCCATGTTATATCACCTATTCTTCGTCATGTCTCTGATATTGTGTTCACCACAGCTACCTATCCCGTTGCACTCAAAATCGCAAAGGTCATCCTTATTTTCAAAAAGTGCGACCGTAAATTGCCGGAAAACTCTCAGCCGTTCAGTCTGCTGCCATACATCAACAACAAAGTCCTTGAAAGGTCAATTGACAAACGTCTCCGTGGTTTCCAGGAAAGTAACAAAACCAGTTTGGCTTCAGGAAAGGCCATGGCACTGGTCACGCTCTTTTAGAAACAATTACCTGTGTTCGCTCCCATTTGGACAAAGGTGACATATGGAATATACCTGGACTTAAAGAAGGCTTTCGATACTGTTGATCATGAAATCTTAATTGACAAGCTATTCCACTACGGTATCCGAGGAAAAACATCATAGTTATATGTAGTCATCTATCCGAAAGGAAACAGTACACGTATATTGATAATGTCCTTTCTGAATGCTGTAACATTGAGGCTGGTGTCCCCCAGGGCTCTGTTCTCGGGCCGCTGCTCTTTCTGGTGTACGTCAATGACATTCAAAATACTGTACCTATTGTTCCCATAAGACTCTTTGCTGACGACACAAACGCATTTGTATATGATGCTAATTGTAACACTCTCATCGATAAAGCTCAGCTCAACCAATCAGATTGCAGGAAACCAGCAAATGTGTTTATGAATGTATATTTCAGAGAGAGTCGTTACACCTATTTATTATTGATGAAGGAGTTGAACACGTCGGAACAATGTTTTAAACTTTTTTAACAATTCTATCATTGGATTCATCGATGCGACGCAGTGCTTTTGAAATCGTGCATGGTCGCACGATCGGTTGTCGAAGGCGGTGAGTCAAGTTACACGACACAACACGATTGATGTGCTCTGCTGATAGACAGTTGGAATAAGACTCAATTCGAAATAATATTCACAAAGTCTAATCAGAATGGTATATGTGTCAATATAATGAGAACAACAAGATAGAAGTAACGGCACTAAATTATTATTCCATGGCTGCACGGAAGTTAAACAGGGGGATTCATTTACTCAGAACACTACCAATAAACTACTTTGCTCTAGTGATCAAAAGTTGGTTGTCATTTCTACTGAAAGAGTCATACTGAGTACTATAGTCCATGAGCCAGACCCTGAATTTCTGATGTTCAATATTATTTGGGGGCAAGTTCCCAGTATGATTTTCATCCATGGTGTTGTTCCTATTATCTGGGAAGGCATACTGGACATTCCAGATCCATAGCTTTCCGAAACATATTTCTGAAAATGGTTTTCGTTCCCCTACCTTTTCTGTTCAATAAACGGTTAATGTAATGAATGCCATCAAAACCTCCTCGGATCATGCCACACACAGTTTGGTGTTCAATTCAATGTTCAGTCAATGTTCAGAAATTATTACGATGATGTACATGAATGACACAAGTAATGGATCACTGTTTCGCATGATTTCAAGATGACCGACGAACACTATGGTTATCAGTTTGTATTTGTAGTTGTGTCTTATAGGTATGGCGTGTTGACACGGTGATTTTTGATAATATGTGCTGGAAAGAAGAGTTGACGAATAACATCGTGCTTGCATGTGAATATACCGGATAACTCCTTAAGGGAACATTCAATGATCCCGACCATCACTTCAGGAAAAGCTACATGACTATCACGATAAACGAACTGCTCGCTGGAATTGCAGTTCATCCCAATACCAAAGCCTTTTTAGCTAGCCAACCAAACGCCAGTAGAAACTTCCGGTAAACTCTAGTTTACATCATGATGTAATTACTGCTAGACAATTTGTTTCGTTTCGTTTATTTCGTCTATACATAGAAATGTATGAAGCAGGTCACTAGAAATACAGTAGACTGTCTATCAAGGCTAGTGACCATACAAACAAAGAGAAGAAAAACTTATACAAACCATGTATAGCAACCAATATAGTTGTATGGCACGATGAAAAGGATGAAAACATTCATTACTGATGTTAATTATGATAACCTTCCAACAGGCATGATTTCAATTTGGTCTTGAACGTATGAAAAGAATTACACGATTTCACGTTGTCTGGAAGATTGAACAATAGTTTGTTGCAGTAGTTGTTCAAGAGGAACTCTCCATGTTTGCGCATATGTCTTGTGACAGAGAAGAGTGCGCCCCTCTGGTGTTGGTTCGGGTGATTGAATGGTCTCTTGCTCTGGGGTTATTAATGCTGTTAAAAATATCTGGCGTAAAGCCGTTAACATACTTGTTGATAGAGGTGCACATCCTATATGATCTGAATGGAGGTCGGCAACCTTGAGAAGTTGCAAGTCGGCATGGAGGGCGTTTGTGGCATACCGACAGTTTCTAAACGAAAGAATTCGACATAGGAGCCGTTCCGTACATCTCGATACCATGAGATATACGTGAGTGAACAAGTGTGTGATACACTTGAAGACAGAGCGATGAGGGGATAATTGTACAAAGTCGATAAAAGATGCCAGCGTATTTGACGAGGCTGTTACTAAGATCATCAATGTGATTCTTGAATGTCAATCTGTCATCAATGAGTGATCTCGATCATGCGAACTCGGTGAATTATTGAATCGTAAGACAAATAATGGTGAGTTTGGTGACGATGCTAGTTGAAATATGACATTACAGTTCTAACAATGAGTCTTCAAAATTTGATCACTATAATAACTCCCTATTCCCTCTCCTCATATGTTGAAGCATATTTTTCATCATAAGCAAGTTGTTGAATAAATCAAATTATATGACTTCCATTTCCATAGTTTCACCCGACTGGTCGACAAGTAATTGATGGAATCGCTCATGAGCAAAGTGATAAAAATCTGTAACCTGACACTTGTTAAATTTTAAAGATCACGTAGTGCGTTCGTAAAATATCGTTCGTGAAGCTAATTGTCAGCCTTCACATTATTCATTGACATCATTTTGACATGACAGGAAGCTGTGGATTCCTGAGTGAGCTCAGCCAGCTCCTTATCTGCTTATACTCGCAATCAGTCATGCATTCTTCACACAGAACCCAGTCGCCAGTTAGCCTCATTTGCATAAACATATTCAGGGGTAGGAATGAATTAACTTCCTCTGTGGAGCAAGAGCATAGCCAAGCCACTCAGTCGGTCTTGTGACATGGATGCTCGAGCCTCGAGTCCATAGCTTGAGCCGTCGAAGGCCTGAAAATGACCTTCCACAAGAAACACTCCCCACGAGTACAGTGATAAAGATAGCTGAGATATTGGAAATAGCTGGATAGAATCTGGTAGAGCACTCGGCCAAGGCAAGGTTGGCAGTGCTTGGTGTATATTTCGGCGTTATTGTCAGAAATTGGTGTTTCCATCTGAGCATTTCTGCTTCGAGGCCATATACCATCATATAGCCATTGATAGGAAACTTTTCATGAACAATTTCTGGAGGGCAACTGCCCCTGCTGCCCCCCGCTGCGTACGGCCTTGATATGTTTCCGTCCAATTTCAAATTGTATATGAATAAATTTGGATATCTAGAAATGTATATTATCAGGAGTAGTGGAATCCTCACGAAATTGGGACGAGGTCCGTACCTATGAAACCCTTGTATCTGAGCTTTTGTTTTGCTTTTTTGGTTTATTTGAATATAGCCTCGCCTACAATGCTATAGCCAAAATAAATAGTGGTTCTTAGCTCAAACCTCCTACAAGGAACAATAGATTTCCTTGATATTCAGTCATAATGTTCCTATGGTGGTGCTGCCTGAAACTTGGTCACAGATTTTGGATGAATGATCAAATCGTTTCGATAGCGATTGAAAAGTGAAAAGCTTGGAAATTCCCATGAAAATGCTCCAGTGGCCTACAAACGAAAAATGAATTTCCCTGGAATCGTGTTATATTGTTTCTTAGGTGTTGCTTCATAGAAGGTGTTAACATATTTTCGATGGATGGTCATATAGATGGTTATATCGAGGAAATTACGAAAAACTGCAAAATATCACTCTCGCTACGAAGATCATTGGATTTTCTTGAAATTTGATTGTGTCGTTCCTTAAGCGGTGCGTGTTAATAACTAGAGCATAAAATCCCCATTCATGCCAACGAAAAATTATTACAGGTCTGAATCTGAAGAAAAAAATCCTTGAAACAGGTACAAACTGCTATATTTTCTGCCATTGGCTCTTCTTGTCACATTAGCTGATCCATGTGTCCTTCTATGAAGCTGTGTGACTGTGAGAGTTGTTTATCTAACTGAGTGATTAGAAGGGTCACTTCATCAGGTTATTCTGTATTCCAGCCCCAGGCTTCAGTCATTGATCAATGCTTTGACCAATGACAGAAGTCCATTCGACAATGTGGCCTCCACGGGGGAAGGCAATCTCTTCTCTTCAACTATGCCATGTTCACCGAGATTTAATTATATAAGCTCACAGGGA